>JBBPKO010000002.1:0-90054 GCA_038089295.1 Xerocomus amazonicus
TCCTCGCCCTGATCTCAGTCTCGCCGCGGATTGCGTCTACTTTGAACCAGCATTTCCCCTCCTCGTAGATACGCTCTCTGACCTGGCGACCGAGCATACAGAAATACTATTCTGCTATAAAAAGAGACGAAAGGTACCGCCACCACCATGCTTAGTAGAAGTGCCATACCATTCATTCACACGTCGGCAGGCAGACAAGCGTTTCTTTACACTTTTGAAAAAGGTATTCAGCTGGAAGGAGGCCCGTCACATGAATTTCCTTTCCAAGCAGTCTTCCTCAAATTTACGTAGGTCGACGACGATCCATGTCGCAAAAACTACAGTCGAGAAGCCATTTCACTGTTAACACTGCATAGAAAACCACGCAAGTCTGAGGAGCTTGTCGGCGATGGGATCACCGACGTGTCTGGCCAAAAAGGTGGTTAATTCCGTCTGTTCTCTACTCGTAGTTTTCTAGATGGGGCACCAAGTAATATGCATGGTCATGGCTCCCTGTCCTCGAATAATGCAGGTGTAATTGTCTTGATCTATGCTTGAACGATCAATAACTGTGACATCCATTTTTTTTGGCGACTCAACCTGCAACCCATGGATGCCTAGAACTTCTTGTTTCAAGACATCTGTGACAAGCTTGTGTTGCTTCACTGTCGAAAGACCCTTGAATGCGTCACTGGCGATCTTGATTGCGAAAAATGAGCCACACCCTCCTAGACGCACGGCTCATTCATGTTTGACTGCGACATGAGTGATCAAGAGTACGAACCCGAGACGTCCTGCACAGCAAGCTCGGACGGGGAAAAGTGTTCGGTCAGCTTAGCGACTATGGTGGCCTCGATGTCGCTAGACTGCGAAACAGGCGTCGACAGTGATCTCAATATTGGCCTTGACGGTGCGAGTCGTCTTGCCAGTGATGGAAGCATGCTTGAATGAAGTTGTCATCACGTGTTCGTGCTGACCTTGTCTTGACATGCCCATCCCCATCCTTCGTGCGGCCTTTCAACGTCCCCTTCTTGCACTTGGTCCACATCTGATCACCACCGCGAGGTCGCGTCTTTGCCAACAACCATTATACCGTCCTTGTCGTACCCTGTCGCTTTTGCAAGCACACGGCTTTCGCACGCCAAAATGTAGTATAGCTCTGCGACCGTTCGAATCACGCTTATCCTCAACTGGTAATGCGAAACCCGTGGCAGATCCTTCCAGGTTGCCCGTATTAGCGCCACCCGCGGTGGGTAACTGGCTTCTCTTTTCATCCGCACTGGTCTTCGCCGTCATCGTGGTCGGTGGTGTCACACGTCTCACAGAGTCCGGTCTCAGCATCACAGAATGGCGGCCGATTACTGGCATTATACCTCCACTCAATGACGCCGACTGGAATTCTGAGTTCGAAAAGTACAAGGCAACCCCAGAATTCAAACTGTCGGTGTTCGTCCAGCGCAAGCTTATGCAGAGCTGACTCGGTCATCCGAACAGAGTCAATCATTCAATTTCGTTGGATGAATTCAAGAGCATTTTTTACATGGAATGGGGGCATCGTGTCTTGGGTCGCGTCATTGGCGTTGCATTCGTGCTTCCCTTGTCTTATTTTGCTGTCAGAAAGAAGCTCACTCTTTCAATGCCCGCAAAACTCACCGGTATGGCTTTCTTGCTTGGCTTCCAAGGTGTTCTCGGATGGTACATGGTCAAGTCTGGTCTTGAAGACTCGATCATGGACACTCCCGGTGCGGTACCGCGCGTCTCCCAATACCGGTTGGCAGCACACCTGGGCACTGCTGTCCTGCTGTATGCGGGAATGCTCGGAACTGGTCTAGCGGCTATCAAGGACTGGAAGTATGCACGTGGTGGCCCCTGGAGCGGGTCAAACACCATGTTGTGGCAGGACGTCCTCTCCAACCCCGTGGTCAAGCGATTCACTCAATACTCTCGTGCCCTGACAGCCCTTGTGTTCTTGACAGCGTTATCCGGTAGGCCGTCAAAGCAATGTATACTTCAACTCTTATATGAATACGCCAGGCGCTTTTGTTGCCGGTCTGGATGCCGGGTTACAATATAACGAGTTCCCATTAATGGGAGGTCGTATTGTGCCTCCCTTGGATGAACTCTTTGCCACTGCATATACAAGGAATACAGACAAATCTGATGTCTGGTGGAGGAACATATTTGAAAACCCCACCACTGTCCAATTTGACCACCGTGTTCTTGCGAGTTTTCCCATTTTCCAACACACCTTCCCTGTCGATCCTGATGCGCGTTTCAGGCAATGACAACATACCTTAGCACGTGTTTCCTTTTCGCTCACAGTCGCCGGAATGCCGTCCGCTCTCTGTTGCCACCTCTCGCCCGTGTCTCAGTCACGGCTGCCTTTGCCATGGCAAACGTTCAAGTCCTGCTGGGATTGGCAACCTTACTATACCTCGTTCCTGTTCCTGTCGCAGCCGCACATCAAGCAGGCAGTGTGGCATTGTTGAGTACGATGGTACACTTACTTATTGCACTTCGTCGGCCTGGCCTTGCTGCTCAGCTGTGGCGGAACGCTGGAAAGGGAACTAACAAACTAAACCAGAGAGCTTAGAAATCGGGGATGATTTTAGACCACCAGATAGACGTGTCATCCACACTCAGTTATATTCAGCCCCTTGACAAGAAGTGTGATCTCGCTCTTGCTTGTCAACTGAAAGCACACTAAGCATTGCACATTGATAAGTTTCAACTTGACATTTGTACATCTTCGGTGGGTGCTGCTGGAGGTACTGGAACCGTCGCATCCCCCGAAGCTTTGGCATCCATACCGTCCAAGTAAAGCTGCACTGCTTCTCCTTCGACGACGCGGAATTTACCTTGAGAAGTAGGTTTCTCAAGGGCACCAGGTCGACCGATGATACCAATGGAGGTGTTGTTGATATTGAGTTCTTTATCCTGTTGAAGCGTCTCGCGGAGTGCATGCAAGCCGTGTTTAATCAACTCCTCCAAGGTACCTTGCGAAAGAAATAAGCAAGACCACAACGGCACACGGCCAGGTGAGACGAACAGTCAGAAAAGCCCTCAAAGTGTTTCTCCAAATATGTCTTGGCACTTTGGCTGCGTGCACCGATCGACATGGCAAAGTATTCGTACGAGTTGCCTGAAGGCGAGAACTCGAACAGGTGGGGTCCCGTCTGATCTTGTCCGATGACAAGGAAACCGACACCATACGGCCGGCGTCCGTATTCTTGAGTGTTCACCTGCGCCTCTAAGTCATGGCGGGAGGTGATCCGAGTGTCAACAGCGCAACGATACTGACTCACTATCAGCGATGGCAGAGACCAGCCGGTTCACGGGCATCGGGCGATTAAAGACCATGCGCTCAGTGAGAGCCTGTTGCCGCATATGATTGCTGGGGTGCCGACGATGGATCCAGCACACCCGTCACTCGGAAAGGTTAAGCGATCATACCTCAGAACACGTGCGTCAGACGTGAGTCCAGCGATTGCAATGCCAACGTGGTCATCTATCCGGAACATTTTTTGTTGGTACGAGGCTAATTCTCCCGTGGAACGCTGGCGGGAACCGTCAGAACGCGTATTTGGGAAACACCACAGGTATAACACCTTCAGTGCCAACAGAATAGCATGCGTCTCTGATCTCAGGCCGACTGCTGCAGATCCTTGCTTCACGGCCTCGAGCGCATACTCCACTTGGTGAAGACGACCTTGGGGCGAAAAGACGGTGTTGTCGGAATCGTATGTATTTCTGAACTGTGTAGCCTGTGAGCGTCTCGCAGAGAAGATCGAACCACAAACGGACCATGATGGCGGGTGAAGGAGAGCGTATGGACGAGCCTTGTAGGTGACGCGTCCTTGTCAGTAAACCCACACATCACGTGAGATCTTCACCAAGTTTTTACGACTAGGATAATTAGCACAAAAAACATACAGACAGTGATTATGATAGTCTATTCCTTTATCGTGTGCCTTTCTTCTCAGCTCGCCACTCCTTGAATATGCCATCCAAGCTCTTGTATATTAGATGCGACGGCAGGCATCTGATTATTTCACCAATCTTTTCTTCCGCTTCTGTTTTGCCCCTCTCGCCGCTTGCCTTTTGTGCATACTCGATGGTCATGTAGAACATCGCAAGCACGGCCAGCGACACATGCGTTTGTTGAGCACCGTGTGCGGATGACTGGGAGAACGCAGCGAGAAGGGGACCCGAGATACTTGGCGCAGATATAGCAGGTGCGGTCTGAGAAAAAGGGGTTGCACGTTCTCCGCGAACAAGCCTTAATAATATCTCCAAGAGATTGTCGACATCAGTCATATGTGTCTTCAGAAAACGTTGGCGCTCATTCTGTACGCCTACTGGTGAGTTGATCGCCCAACCTTCGAGGACAGTCCAGATCGTAGGAGCCTATTAAAGCGGTCTGCAAAGGATGGAAATCGACGATAAGCGAAACAAACCGGATCGGGGTCTGCAACTTCAATCTTCTTCTCCCAACCATCCGCAGCATCTCCAGCAACCCAGAACATGCGTCCAAACATATTTTTCAACCAATCCTGCACATCTCCAGTTTTTACCCATTTGGGCTCCGACAAAGGACGGTATGTGTCCAGATGAACAATGAGTTGTACCTTGGATGGAAATGAGACTTTTGAAAACGAGGGTATTGTCTCATCAGCGTTGCAAGGCTCTAAAATGGTTGGTAGAGGCAAGTACGATCTAGTGGCTTCTGCAAGTCCTTCAACCTGGGTAGTGTCAGTATCCGCATGGACCAAGCAAAAGGCTAAACATACCAGCACACCTCTGAGGCTCCCTTCATCATTCCTGTCAAGGGACATGTGGACCTCGATCCGCCCCTCAGCTCTGTACACCCGGAGACATTCTACGACCTCGGCATCAATAACCAACCGCCTACTGCCAGCAGCATACGATATCGAGAGACGATTTGCTGAGGGCGTCTTTCCCTTTTTGGGTAATTTGGTCACTTGTCGATGCGACGGCTCGCCGTAAGTGGAGCTTGACGATGTTGACAGAAGCGTGTTCGACGTCGGGGAAGCAGGGGGCTCTGGAAGGTGTTCGTGATCATTGTCTGTAACAAGGTCATGGACAATTTTTTCATCGGCTTGGGTGCAGTGTAGAGATCTCTCACTGCCGAGAGTCTGTGGTTCTTCCTCTTGTGAGAATAGTCCACTATCTGGACTGTCGTCGATGACCGTAGACGCATAGGAAGGTTGAGATTGCAATGGCTTTGGGACAACAATAGTCGCCGCTGCATCGATAGCACCTTTAGCTACGGGAGCCAGTGCGTCGAGCCCTGTATGGTCAGCAGACTGCTTGTGGGGTCGAGGCACATCAGCTTGCATAACAGGGACAGGTGGGGGTGCAGAAGCTCGACTAGATGAAACATCAAATGAAGAACTTAAGGATGAAGAAGATTGGGAAGCAAGCCGAGACGGTTCGACGGCAGAAGAATGTCCAGGCAGTGTCCCGCTCCCATTGCCGACATCATTGGGCTCACTGTGTAGAGGGATTGTGGCCTCTGCAACAGCGGCCTCGGCAGCCTCTTCAGGCATGCCAACGTCTACATCAGGCTGTCTTTGGCTAGATGTGCAATTTTGGGCAGCCGAGACGGACGCAGGGTCACTGCCGGATGCCACACGATTGTGATCATCCACATCACGAGCCACGACTGCGGCACAATCATCGCCAGAAGAACCGGTTACATGTCCATCAATAAGCGTACCTTTAGTAATAAGAGTCAGCCCAGAAACGTCCATCGTAAGGATATAACGGATCAGTCGAAAACTCACCGTTGATAATGTCACCTCCAAGTCCAGGGATAGCCGACTCACCGACTGCGGCATGAGGATCCTCGACATGACTCACACGCAGTTGATTATCGTCCTCATCACCGGCGTGCTCCTCATGGGTGCCGACATTAGCATCAGCAGCGTCTCCATCGTCCTCGGCAATAGCAGCCATAAGCCAATCACCTTCACTTGCAGTCTCGGCGACACTCGGTGCAACGCTACCCCGACCCATTCCATCCAGGTCAATACTAGCGGTATCGCTCATCTGGCTCCCGCGAGGCGGTGGCGGCCGCCCTCGGCGCTCTTCTGTTTCACCATCATCATCCTCTAGTTTCTTGCGCTTGCCTTTGCGCGAATCCATGGGCGGGGTCCCATAGGAATAAGAAGAATTGTGTGGAATCGGATGCGAATCATCCGGTGAGACTGGAGTGTGGAAATAAATGCGGATGCGGGACGGTGGAGGAGAACTAAGTGGGGGTTGCTCCCCAATGGAAGACTCCGCCTTGACGTCAGCTGCTGCTGCGTCTGGAGCGGCCTGATCATTACTATGTGCAGTGTCAGTCCGTTCACCACTGGAGAGATCATTTGACTGTATAGACTCTTCCTTGATAATATCATGCGAAGAGTCGGCGAGGGAAGCAATCCGCTCTTTATCCTCCAGCTTGCCCGCAGAAGGGAGCACACCCCACGTCCATCCAAGTTCGGGCATCTCGAGCCCAACAATCTTAAAATCCGTAAGGGTGCGGCGATTCTCGTCCTTCTTACCACTGCTTGTAAAACTTCCAGATGATGTATCGCGATTGCCCATCTGAGTCATTGAACCATCCTGTCGTCCAGCTCGACTCGCGGAATGACCCTGCCCTCTTGCACGGAAACCCACATTGCCTATATTTCCTTGATGATGTTGATGTCCCGCATTAAAGGACCCACCTCTGCGGTTATGGAAATCCTGTTTGTTGCCAAAACCACCTCGTGAACCGTGACCTCGCAAACCTTGCTGACTGCCACGACCGCCACCACCCATAAATGAGCCACCACCTCGACCGCCACGCTGACTACCCAGACCACCTCGGTTGCCACCCATGGACCCACCCCTTCCTCGGCCTCCGCTGATAGAACCGCCTCGGCCGCTCATACCTCCTCTGCTGTTTCCACCAAGAGGTAGTTGGTTGACGCTCTGCTGGTTCTGATTCTGACCATGCATAGGATTCTGGGGAGTTGGCGGAGGCTGAAAATGGGGTTGAGGAGGCGGACGCTGCTGCCCATGGTGATGATTTATATTGGGTCCATCGAACCTTTGTCGTTTGGCGGGGGGAAGATGCTGAGGGGGAGTGTGATGAATTCCATGATTTTGTCGTGGTTGTTGTGGTTGTTGTTGCGGGAAATATGGCTGAGGAGGTGTAACAGTTTGAGGGGCTTGTGGGTACGTCGCTGGGGAGATGATAGGCTGAGGAGGTTGCGGTACATAAGCCTGAAAGCCAACGGAAGCTTGGTAAGGATTATATTGAGGTTGGGCTTGAGGTGGCGGCGGTGGCGGCGGAGCCATTGGTTGTACTGGCTGGTAATGTTGAGGCGGCTGTTGGGGCGGTTGCTGCTGCCTTTGTTGCCAATGCAAGTTCTGGCCGCCATAACCGTAATTTGCATACAGAGCACTTTGTTCCGGCGGTGGTCTCTGAGGTTGTGGGGTGCTCCACTGCGGGTTGTAAGCAACGGCGGCGGCGGCAGTTGATGGTTGCTGGACTTGGTGGTGAGCAGCGGCTGCAGACCAGTATGCAGAGTAGTCCGCCGCTGGGGCAGGGCCAGGAGGAAGAGGCGGGTTAAAAGTTGGCTGTGGAACAAAAGGGTTCTTGTTCATGACGAGGGGAGATCTTGCAATCGAATATGTCCTGGATATCGCGGTCCACGGCACTCGGGGATGCTTTGTCGTCGTTTGAAACAGCGAGCTCGAACGAACCGGACTTGAAAATGATGCATGTCCGACGTTTACTTATTAGTCATCAAGACGAGCTACAGTACTCTACTAACTACTGATCATCAACAGACACACAAGCTTATACCGTCGTTGGCGGTAAAGAATGAAGGTTGGCCAACCTGCGGTTGCGCTCTTCCTGGATTTCCCGTGAGTCGATAGAATTGTTAAATGAACTGAGAGTAGGGATGCACACCTCGTGGACCTGCTTAACTTTGAGCTGCTCGTCTACACGAACTCTCAAGGTGTCAACATTATGTTTCAACCTCTGGGCTTGCTGCTTTTGTGTCTGAGAGGGTACAAGTCATCGACATGTGGAAAGACCTGATGTGCAGCCCACCTGGACGTCACTCTGTGCGGTATGTAGGTCTGTGACTGCCTGATCATGCTTGTGCGTCGCTTTCTGCAGCGATTTGACCATCTTGTGTTCCTTGTCCTCCATCTTCCTCAGATTTTTGTCTGCTTTACTGGCAGCCTTGATGTGCGTCAACAGAAGACTTGGTCACCACTCGGATTGGCTCACCTTGGAAGCTTTCGCTTCCGAGGTTTCAGTGCGCTTGAGTTCCTTCAATGCTCGCTGATAGTCCTTCTCGTCAGCTTTGGTTTCCTTTGCGATGTCCTTCTCCATCTTTTTGACTGCTTTCGGATCGACAGGCAACCCGGCGTTGATAGTACTCATCGTGGAAGGGTAGTTAGTCTGCCTGGCCTGAGTGTCGTATTTATTCGCTATAGAAAGAGGGGCTTGTGGAGCAGACTACCATTACTACTACGAATGTGTATTTGAACAAAGCCTGACCTGACTATTAGCTGATGCCAAACTGGGCCGTCCAACCACTCGCGAGTAGGACCAAGACCAAACAATGCCCGAATACCGTTGGCCTCGTCAGAGCTCAGACATCTCTCAAAAGCAATCTCTGAAGCCAACGGTCCACTACCCCGAGGAACTTGATCATGCGCCCTCTGCGCAATATTTCAATACTCCTCCAAGACTCGAGTCTCGTGTTCCCTCGTCCGCAGGCACGGACGATGAAGACGACGATGAAGACGACGACGACCTGAGCGGTGACGAGGACTTGGAAGGTGAGGAAGCAAAGTTCGGGCAACAAATGGGGGTGAAAGCCGGGACGAAACGCTGGACAGTTTGGCGGTTCGTCGATCTCATGTGTGCATAGTCCCCGCTAATAGGCGTCACGCCTACAGCCTGTTCACCACCTTGTTCTCTACCTTGATTGGCTCCACCTTTCTTGCTGCCATCCTGGTGACACCAGCTTTGCTCGTCCATTTCTTCTGGTATAAACCTCACCCCACTGGATACCGTCACTACGTAGACCAAAACATTCAAGCATGGCTTTTCTGGGCCGCGGCCAACGTCGTCGTTTCCTGGGGCCTCGCAATGATTGTGGATGTCGTACCCGTAATAATGCGCATATTAATATCCATTACATGGGGTCATGTTTCCGAAGAAGTCAAATCCCATATCGAATTGTATGATTCTGTCAAGGATACCTTGAAGCCTGTGTTATATGCCGCTAGCGCCTGGCTTAGTTGGATTATTCTATTCCAAAACATATTCAAGCTGTATACCAATGCCGATGGAACAAGCTCTGCTTCATATACCGACCATGTCAGTCTCCTGGAAATTATGGCCTGTACCGTGTGCTAAATGATAATCGTAGGTTGCTCAAGCGATTGAGTTCCTCTTCTTTTTTGCACTTGTAGTATGTGCTCAAAGAATGTTGTCCCATGCTATTGGTAAGGAAGCGTTTCTTGGCCTCTCTTTAAGCTCATCTCGCATCGTAGCCTTTGCATTTCATCGGACTGCCTACAAGGAGCGTCTCGAAGAGGTCAGATGTGGTCTGCGTGTCATTGAAAAACTCCGCAAACACAAACCCAAGGTCCGGCACCACCACAACCGACCCAGCGGTGGACATGGCGTCTTCAACCTTAGCTTTATCCACCCCTTTGGTGAAAAGGATTCCACCCGCCGTCAATGCGACGGCGAGACTTCTCAAGGTTATGATAGTGGCCATATTGCCGACACAGAGGATCACAAAGGAAAAGGAAAGCACAGACAACCAAGTTCCCTTCCTCATGACATCACTCCGGACTCGGTCGAACTAGAAGACTTGAGAACACCAACTGGCCGTTCCACCTTCGACCTATCCCATGAAAAACAAGGTAGTTTTCATGAATTCGCGCCCTCACGAGGGCTTGCTGTTGATCAGCATATATATCGACATGAAGAGTACAATCCAGCCGTTCACGCAGCGCGGGTTATCAAGTCCGCGGTGTTGCATGATGCCCGCAACATCAAAGGTAGTGACGACGAGTCGAACGAGCTAAGGTTCGGCGTGAACTCAATCCACGAGGCCAAGGTAAGGCGGCTCTCTTCCACATGTAGATTACGGTTAAGTTTGATCATAACAGCGATTAGCCCGGGCTATTTACAAGACATTCCGTGACCGCCACAGGACCTATCTGATCTCCGAAGATTTTCAGCTAGCGTTTGCCACCCCCGAGGAAGCTCAGGAAGCTTTTCGCGTTTTTGATAAAGATAACAACGGTGACATTTCGAAATCTGAGATCAAGGCTACCATTCTGCGCATTTACCGCGAACGACGATTCCTGTCGAGAAGCATGCGCGATGTTGGCGTGGCTCTCAGAACGCTTGATCAAATATTGTTGATGTTTGCATTTGTCATATTATTCTTTGTCTCACTGAGTGTGTTTGGCGTTAACGTCACCCAATCGTTGACCAGCATGTACACGCTGGGCATTGCGGCAAGTTTTATCTTCAAAAACGCGGCGAGCAACATGTTTGATGCCATAATCTTTCTTTTCGTAACACAGTATGTTCGTCTGTCTTCCCAACCTATCTGTGCTGACGTTGTTCAAGTCCATTCGATTCGGGCGATCGGTGCTTCATCGACAGTAAGTCATTGTTCGAAAACGACGATCATCGGGCTAACTTCGCTATAGCGGACAATCTGATTGTCAAGAAGATGGGATTGTTCGCAGTCAGTTACAAAATCCCAACTATTCTTACTTTATTCATCTCCCCATCCAGACTGTATTTGTTCGAGCGGACGGCACCGAGACATACTACTCCAATAGTCAACTCTTCACGAAGTTCATGTGAGTTACCACCGGTAGAAATAGTACTGCTAATGGATGATTGTATTGTAGAACGAATGTTCGCCGCAGTGATGCATGTGACGATTTTGTTCTTTAGGAAATGCAGCTGATCGTTGATACAGAAAATGGTGGAGAGTCTCAAAATGCAGGTCGCCTGGCGCACCCCCATGGAGAAGCTGGATGCGCTCGAGGCCCGCTTAAACGAATGGCTTGCAACGGAAGAGAATCGATGGTTCCAGCCGACGACATCGATCACATTGCAAAATATTTTATTTCAGTGTCATCTGGAAATCACCATTACTGTACCTCACAATTCGTATGTGTGCTTTATAGGGAGTGTTGTGCATCTCTGAAATAGGTTCGTTTCCAGGACTTGGCAGTAAGTATCAAATCTACAAGGATCTTCCCGTGCTGTCATTTACATATCGTCACGCAGAGACTGGGGGTTGACGAATGCACGGAGAACTGCATTCTATGCCGCAGTTCAGTATTACTGCCGGCAGCTCGGTATCTCTGCATGCGAGTCTCCCATGCCGCTCGTCTACCTTGACCCGGTCACCCAACAGTATACACCCGGCATACCTGAAACAGAACCCTCGTGCCGAGCAGGAGGATCCACAAAAAGCTTCTTGGGATTTACGCCGCCGGATCAACAAGACTCACAGCTGCTACGGGCAAGGAAAAGCAGAAGCCGCAAGGCGGTGTTGCGAGGGATCGGTGCAGATGGTGGCAATGGCAATTGAGGGATGAGCACGAGCGGATAGTGTGTGTCCAAGAACGTTGTAGCTGTGTGTCATGTCAATTTACCGTGGAATGTGGAATGGAGTCCGACAAGCAGCCCGCTTGCACGTGTTGTGATTACGGAATGATGAGCTCGAGTATAAATACTGGCTCGTCTCGTCTCGTCTCGTCCCTCTCTGCTTAGTTCAGTTTTGGTTGCAGCGACGTCCTGGGCAATGAGCGTTGCAGATCTTTACGACCTCGAACTCATCTGGTGAGAATTACTGATAGAATCGTAACACCCCCCTTTACACTTAATTGCTTCCGCTCAGGCCATCCTTGGAACCGACAGACGTGATCGTGACTGGCACATTTGACCAGGTTTGTGTTCCAGCCATCTATCTTTATCTCAAAAATCATTTCACTCACCTCGTGTTCCGTAGTGGTCGTCTTCCATTCGCTTGGTCAAAGGCGATGCTGGCTTCACTGGCACTGTGAAAGTTTCATGGCATCAAAAAGTCGCGTACAAGTTCATCGTCGACGGCCGCTGGCAGTATCGTGACGATCTACCTCGGGAGGATGACGGGGATGGAAACATTAACAATGTCTTTCAAACGCCTGAAAAGCCTGAGTCCCCTGCCGTTCACAACCCACTCACGCGTTTGTCCATCCCTCTAGACGGCGCACTGGGCGAAGGGTATAGTGCCGTCGAAAATATGGTGACTGCTATAGAGTTTCTCCCTTCGGCCGAACCTCTCATAGCCAAGGAGTCACCTCCACTTCCAATCCCGCAAATTACCGTGGAAGGTCTTGGTCAGATTCCTTCCCCTGTGAACGGGTTTAAATTGGTGAGAACGCTCTCCACCCAACTGTGGCAGTTATGTCCAAACTCATTTTCCGGCGTAGAACACAGCAGCGGCCACAGAAGGCAACATCTCCCCTGCTCTGGTTCCACCTGGAGAAATTACCCCGCCCGAGCAAGCGCCATCTTCCAATCCTGTTGTCATACTCCCTCTTAACGATAGTAATTCTGTGCCGCTTCCCCCGATCAATGGCAATGGAGTGGGATCTGATGGCTTCATGACTCATGCACCGATTCGATTCACAAAGGGAGAGCCCCCAATCTCCCGTTCAGTGCCCAGGGATCGGGAGGTTGTTGTGGCTACACCATCAGGCTCTACAGAGCCCCAGAACGGTCATTCCTCACAGGCTGCTCAAGCTAATGACACCCCTGTTGCGATTCCGGAACCCCCCGCAAAGCAACCCGAAACGAATTTCCCTGAAACAGTAGCACAGAGTCCCCGTCAACGGGCTGCGGCGCCCCCTTCAAATGTATCCACTCCTTCCACCCCCGCCACCCCTGCCTCAAGCACTTTGATTCCCAAGAAGCGTCGATCCTTGTTCGCGAGAATCAAACACATTTTCGACAAGAACAAGGTGAAACAGGAGGGAAAGGAAATGAAATGAACGTGTTTCCCGTGATCATTGGTGATAATTTCATTGTCGCCAATTGGATACCTCCATGCCTCGTGATGAACTATTATGCTCTCCTTTACGTCGGATAACGCACTTCACTGCATTCCTACCTCATCTTAGACTTAAATTTTATCACACTTGCAGGTTAATCGGGATTTAGGTGCTTTTGACAAACACGTAGACCGTGTATATACCGTCGGGCAAGGTTCATTTTCTCGTCCACCACGTTTTATTGATGAATTTCGAGGATGATTCCTGCCACATAGCATATGTGAGGGTGTCTAAAAATCGAAATACAGCGGACCTACCAGCAGCGATTGTTTCTCCGCCTCGTCTCAACAAAACGCGTCCCATGTCTTTGTTAACAGCAAATGACTCGATCGGAATGGGCCTCGGAGCGGCTCCAGTACCAGAGAGACTATCATCCCGCAGGGTGATCTCAATTTCTGCAGATGTTCCCTTGGTTACGACGCTGTGGCCATGTTGAGCTACAACACAGGCATAGACAATAAAAAGGCCATACCGCGGATTCTTTCTGGTTACGGAGCCGGTCGCCCGATCGAGACTTGCAACCAGCTTGGAGATTGTCGCAGGCATGTCTCGGGAGTGGTGAAATAGTTCGACCTGGCCAGTTGTTTTCTATCAGCTACTTCCTTGGTTTTTGTACCGGGATGTGCACATACCGAAGCACCGCTCGTGATTGGAAGCTGAATATCGAATACGATTATTCGCGCACTGAAGCGGGTCGCAAGCGGGACAAGGTCGTTCGGTGGACATAGTACACTGCCAATGTTCAGATGGATAGGATCGACCATAGTCAGGTAGAGAGTTGCATTGGATCCTGCAGCGGCCCAGGACACGCTTCTTTCGTCGAGATCGATAGCTAGTGTGACATCAGAAAACGTCGCAATGTCGAGGAATCTCGGCTTTACATTTGACGACAGCACTGTTGTCTCCGGGAAGGACTCGCAATCGTTCCCCTACTTGAACGATGCCCGCACATATTCGTCCAGTTACACCTATCCCGGAACTTTGGCCCTTGAAGACGTTTGATATTGGCAGTCTCAGAGGTGACTCGATATCTCGAGCAGGGGGTTCCAATTTATCTGGAGTGTAATCAATAAAAATAATGCACTGCAGATTCGATCGAGAATACCCAGAAGATCCACCAAGGTTGGTCCGTGATACCATTGAGATAGTACAGGTGCTTCAGGAGTCTTCCGTTCCACAAGGTTCACACCAAGTATAGCGCCTACTGGTACGAACCTTGTTTTAGAAGATTGGAAACCTGACTGACTAAAGAACGTTTTCAGATGTTCGCACACCTCCTCGTATCTAGCTTTTTTCCAATTGACCTAGGTTCATGTTTATTAGTAGCGTCCAGTATGCCAGTCATTCGTGCGAAGTCTGACTTGATCCAGCTTGTTTACCGCAACGATTACCTGTGACACGCCTAGACTCCGAACAAGGACCAAATGCTCGCGGGTCTGACCGCCTCGTTCGAAGCCTGCCTCGAATTCCCCCGTTGTGGCATCAACAACAAGGAGAGCACAGTCTGCTTGAGATGCGCCTGATATCATATTCGGAATGAAATCCTTGTGCCCGGGGGCGTCAAGAATTGTTATATGACGATTTGCCGTCGAAAGGGATTGCATCGCGATGTCCATAGTAATCCCCCTGCGACAAGTGTTCAATCGAGAAGCACTGGCGGTTCGTTCTGACAAACCGTTCTCTCTCCTCTGTTGTTCCATCCAGCTCCCAGGCCCAGCTGAAGCTACTCTTCCCAGCCCTATTACTCTCTCTTTCATTTACATGGCGTGATTTTTCGTTGACACGTCCAAGTTCATACAACAGTCGGCCCATCAGTGTCGACTTGCCGGCGTCAACGTGACCTTGAAGCGCAATAAGGTGTACAAGCGTCAGATCACAACCTTCAGCTTACCGATGACTATCAAGCTAACTTCCTTCTTCCCACCTTGCCCGCGTGCCCGGAATTCTTTCACCTCCTCTAGTAATTTCTCTCTTTCGATTGCAATCCTGGGGGGTGGCTCGTCCATGCTGGGAGAGTCATCATCTCTAGGCTGTAAATTTGCCGCTGAGAGGTCAAGTAACATATAGTCCAACCCCCCGCTATTCGTCCTGACAGGGGTGGTTGCTCCCGATTTCCTTGCCTGCAAGCCAGCCCCCCCTTTCCTTGATGATATAGTGGGTGATCCAATGGGCGACATTGCCCGAGATGTCGGGGTGCTATAACCCGAGGTAGATGGTGTCTGCAGCCCCTTCTTTTGAGTAGCAGCTTTCTGTGCCTTGTCGCGCTCCCTTGCAGCTGGAGTAAGGAACGTAGGAAATAACATCAGCATAACACATTCCATTGAAAAAAAAAAAAAAACAACAACAACAATACGAGTGTACATTTACAAATGCCAGAAAATGAGACTAGAAGGAAATAAAAAGTGGCAATCTTTAAGGCGAACGGGGATCCTGTGAACCAGCGTGTTACTGCCGTTGCGCCAAGGCAGTGCCACGACGCGCATTGAAGACGACATCGTCGGGGCTCGGGACGTCAAAAGCGAAGCAAGGAGACCGGACGCTTAAATCTGGTGCAGTCGGTGGCTTCACCTGGCTCCGCTTGTATTGCTCCGATTCGTTACCCAGTGTTGATCGACTGCGAGAGAGTGACGCCTGATACATATCGACAAGGTTCAGTTCTTCTCGCCCATACTTGGGTGATTTACAGTCCTTGTCCTTTTCTTCGCGGGGGGTTAGAGGGTTACTGAGAAGCAGGGAAGCGAAGGCCGAGGGCAACGCACGAGAACAGGTAGAGCTTTGTAGGAACAATGGGGACGGAGACGCGAGCGAACCCTCGTCATCGGCGGCACTTGAGAGGGATAATGATTTGGTTTGTGCTTTTTTGACCTTTAACGCCAGTTTCGATGGCCGGCTCTCCGTGCCAGGCATTTGAACTAATGGAACAGGTTCTAGCGACTGCGTGGTCGACAAACTTTGAAGAGACTGGTAAGATGTTGTTATGGCAGTTGTCGCAGTTGGCCCATTTGCGATAGGAGTGAGATATTCCGTATGAGGTTTGGGAAGTTCCTTGGAGGGAGACACGAGGCCCCGCGGAACAACAGTAGAGCTGGCCTTCGACTGAGCAAGTTTTGCTAGCTTGGATTGAGGACGTGGTTTAGCATCTGGCTCACTAATAAATTCACTGGGAATAGGTGAACGGGAAGAAGTGGTGTGTCTCTTTGGTTTGACTGTGGAGACTGAGACATCAGACAAGTTGTCCGACTGCTTCCCTAGCGTTGCCCCTTGTTCGAAGGCTTCCAGATCGATAGCAGTCTGTATCGCCTTGCGCACGTGAGAAGACATGGACGAGGTTGTAGTAGATGGCGGTTTGGTGGGGGATGTCGACTTGATCGAAGCTGTAGACTTTGGCTTCTCGGGGGTACGAGGTATCCTGACGGACGACGAAGATTGCGAAGAGACCTCTGATGGAAGCGGGTTAACGGTCGTGGCACGTGAAGCTAGCGATAGCCGGGATTCGGCGGACGGGCGCAGGGCCGGATACGTGAGCACAGACGTTGTCCCCAAATCAGAAGATTGGCAAGTAGATATCGTACTAGCGCGAGAGCTGGCCAGTTCGACAAGTTTTGAGCGTCTGACGGATTGAACGCGAGGTACCAAGTCCTTTTCTGGAAGTGGTGGTGGTTTCTCGCTGGACTTGGAAGTGAGGTCTGAGATCTCTGGGATGATATCCGTTGCTGGCATTGAAATGCTGGGAGCACGTGGGGGAGACTTTGGCGACTCGGATTGAACCTCTGACTCTGCCAGAGTGTGAAGCGACGGTGCGGAATCGTAACTCGAAAGACGCTTGACAGCTGAGGGGGAAGGGGAAGGAGGTATCCTATTTGGATCCAGAGGCTGAAATGAATGTCCATTATTTATATGGAGGCCTGAGAAGCGTTCTGCGTGCTCTATAGACACAATCAGTGTTCCTATAACGAAGTCCCGGCGGAGGAGCGAACCAATGACTTTCCCATAGGATGACATCGTCTCGCTTGACGACAATGCTCGGGGGTTATTCATTGCCACCAGCTGCTGCCTGGAGGGCCAATGGCGAGATGGCTCTGTGCGCTCAGTAAGTTCTGTTATTGTGCTGAGACGGGAACGACGATCGGGAGACCTCAAATCCATGGCTGAATCGTCTGAACCAAGTTCCTGGTCATAATCGAGGTATTGGGGAGCGGGATGGTAATCAGATTGGAATTGCCCTTTTTGGGCCAAAACAATCAAGGGGACGCGTGGACGCTCAGAGCCAATGGGATCTTGCGGGGCTGAGAAAGGAGCGATAAATATAGTTTTAGGATGAAGAGAAGTAGAGAATGATGAAGCAATATGCACCTTGCCGCGGTTCATCTCCTTTTCTGCGAAAGCGGGACCACCAGTGGGATTTGGAATGGGTGGGGGTAACATCATGAAGAGAAATGGCAAAAGCAAAACTACGCTAAAACGAGAAAAGATCTGATGGCCTACCTTTGCGTTCCTTTGCTGTGGCTCTGCGTTCTTGTTCCTCTGGGAAGGATGAGGGGGAAAAGGAGTGATGCGAGAGAGTTGACGGACCAAGTAACCAAGCGATGGATTGGTCGACGTCGAAGTAGAAATGCCATAGAGTATCGCCGATGATGGTGTCATCCAGACCGGATGTGGCTTCGTCGCCGATTATAGCTCTGATGTGTTCGATTCCGGACTCCATTTGAGCTAGGTATGGACTTGAGTAATGAGGGAAAGGGGGTGAAAGGGGGGGCAGGGGGCACCTTGCTGTTCCGGTGTCAAGTCGTCACCGTCGTCTTCGAACGCAGCATCGTCGAGCTCGGCTGATGTAGTGATGGTGAGAGTGAGAGACTGAAATGGAGATGAAACCAACCGTGAATGTCCAAGTTTCGTACAAGTCTGTGTCGTGACATATCTCTGGCTCAGCTCAGCTTCTCTCTCTGCTTGCTTGCAAACGATCGTCTAAAGACAAGGATCAAGTCTAACACAAATACACTCAAACACGACTTAGACTAGGCCAGTCATGTTCAGACTCGCGTTACCGCGACGGGTACGTTCTCGACGTCCTCACCAGCCTCGTCTTTTTGAGCTTCACGTCAACAGACGTTCTCGTCTACCCCAGCCCGGTCGTATGACCTCGCAAAACTCGTCCTCGTTGGTCGTCTAGGTAAAGACCCAGAGCTTCGTACGACCAAGAACGACAAGGAATACGTGTCGTTAGTCTCGTTCTCATTTCTTCTTCTTCTCCTCATCCCGGCTCAGATACAGCGTCGCAACATCCAACTACCCCCCTCCACCTCCGAATCCCGATGGAAGTACGTTTTCACTCTATGTGTTCCTCCTCCCACTCACTACGCGCCTTTCCAGCTCGTTTGGAAAATGGTGTCACCTGGCATCACATTGTTTCGTTCAATCCCACTCAAAACAACTATCTCAGAACGCTGAGCAAGGGATCCAGAGTATACGTCGAGGCCAACTACGAGCTTCGTGATCCCGACCCAAGCACAGATCCGTCTTCTCCTTCTGGTCAGCGCCAGATATTTCTTAGACATGGTGGGTTGCTTCTCTTCTACCCCAGACTTTGTCTCAATCATTTATCAGAGACCATCCGGGTACTAACGACACCGTACCAACAAGACACAGAGACATCTCCAGACCAAGTATAATGCTAGCATTGGTTGGTTAATGATGATACGCCTACTGCCGAATTATCGTCACCTCTCTATCATACATAGTTCATGTATCGTGTTCGTCATCGAACGGCGTATGGGCTCGCATGTGCTCCGACGCCAGTTCCCCAACAAAACTCTTCTCCTGGTGAATGTATCGAACCTCAGACTGGTTGTACGAGCTTACCGCAATGCTGTCCCTGTGCTCCTGGTTCGCTAGTGTTGGTACAGGTAGTTCAGTCTGAATCATTGACTCTGAGCCAATGGAGTGTCTTGTGCCCATCTGGCTTTGCTTTTTATGCAAATAGTCTCGAATCGTGCCTGACATGAGCTGGACGCGCTTTGGTGAGCATAGTGCATCAGGACCCACAATGATAGACACACCCTATGATCTTCCTGACTCGAACCAGAGTAACAGGCTGCTACAGCAATAGGGCAACAGGGCGCATTCTATCGACCCTGAATTGAGTTCACCATCAAGGCAACCCGACATGTGATGCTTACATCCAGCCATATCGGAAACGCTAGTTGGCACAATGAATATGTGTCGAACGTTTCATTGGTGCAGATGATCACTCACCTCCGCCACGAACGGTGAACTCGCCTTCAATTCCCATCTGTTTCGCCGTCTTGCCCATTGCACTCATGCCTTTTTCTACGTAATAGCTCGAGTGGCTCGTCCGCTTAACAACTGAGATCATGCTTTCCAGACATGCCCAGCTGTCTAGGCTGACTTCACCCTCCCCAGACTGATGGCCTAGGTCTCCTGCAGTACACGCAAAGAGAATGTGGCCAGCGATGGTCTGTATTGATATCACCATGCCTTTGCCTTTTATATGCCGTGAGCTCCCACGGAAACGCTTGCGGAGAGAGAGGCCGAGAGTGACAGCGTCGGTCGCTGAAAAGGACGAAAAGCGAAAGCTGCTCTCTTCCTTGAGTGTTTGGTTGGCAATGTCTGAGTCAGAAGGTATCATTGCGTGTATGGATGAGAACATTGAGCACAAGGTTGTGGAGTAAGAAAGGCGACTCGACTTGACTTTGGCAAGTTGTTCAAGTTACAAGTCAACATGAATCTACACTACAACTTCCAACACGATCGATATTGGCAGCAGGTCACATGACAAAACTCAAAATGTCACGTGTTCTTGTATCCTTGATGGAGTTCGTCCACGATCTCGGTGGTCACCCGCTCAAACCCTCTCTTTTCGAGCTCATCGCACAAGAACAGCTCAGAGACCTCCTCCAGCCGGCACTAAAATATGTCTTAGCAGTGAGCACCACTGGCACCACCCTGCTCTCCGTCTTATGTCCTCCATTCAGGTCTTTGCACAACGGTACCCGCGTTACCTCCTCCGCATCGTCAATCGCCACGAAGAATTCTATGCCTTGATCATGTTATTTGTAGAGAGGCACTACCTACGCAAGAATAGTGAGTCTTCTTGTCCCGTGGCCGTGGAGCACACTCCTTAACCATACTAGACGCGTCCTTTGCGGAGAACTTTTATGGCCTGAAGAGACGTAGACATCCCTGGATATCCACAGATAGAGCTGCTGCTGCCACTCATGGCATTCCAGCGGGAGAAAAACTCAGGGACAGGGAAATATGGCAGTCCCTCTTCTTCTTGGTCTGTTCTCTCTAACGCTGTGCGGTGTTGTCTGCTGACTCCGCACAGGTCGCCGTTCCGTATCTCCGAGCCAAGGCATATGACTATTATGAACAGCTGGGAGGAGGCGGTTCGTCGGACATCTTGGAGGATGCAGACGGTGGTCGTCATATCCTTATTCATGACGTACGTTGCTTGTCAAACATCGTGGTGATGCTCATGCATATGCCACAGTCCCTAGCGTCGCGTTGGCGTCGAGCATACAAAAAGATTTTCCCGTGGGTGAATACGTCATTTGAGTTGTGGTTACTTGCGTGTAACGTGGCATACCTCTTTGAACGCACTCCTTTTTACCGTCCTTGGCTGGCATGGATGGGTGTCGACTTACGTCGGTTGAGTACGGCCGATCTTGTGAGTGTGGCATCCGCTGCATATCCACCTTCGTCTCCGATGTTCATTCCTGCTGGCAGCTTGTAAACAGTAACGTACAAGAACCTCGCCATGCGCAGCGAGGGATCATGAAAGAACTCTTCCAGCTTCTTACACACACGCCGCGACTGATTCTTGACTCATTGAGGTTTCTCTTGCCGACAGCCATCTTCTTCATCAAGTTTCTGGAGTGGTGGTATTCTCCAGGGTCTCCAGCACGCTCCCTATCGATATCTCCTCTCGGACCGGCGGTACCTCCTCCTCGGATACTCCCTCCACACCGATCTGGAGTGCCAGTGGATGGCACGATGTTTGGGCGTTGTCCGTTGTGTCAAAACATCATAAACAATGCTACCGCACTGCCATCTGGTTACGTTTTTTGCTACCGTTGTGCGTTTGACCACGTCCAGCGACACGGCAAATGCCCAGTGACGTTACTGCCTGCAAAGGTGTGGCAGATGAGGAAGGTGCTGATTTGAGCTCGGGTTGTCCTCAGACTGTAGTTTGGTACCATTAAATCGAGCTGTTGCCTCTGACGACGTGCATGGGACTCGACGACGGATTAGTTGCATCAGTCTCCGAAGTGTTGTTACATTTCGATTTTATGTTATTTCTTCTTTCTTTATTTCTTTTGGCTTGTCGGAATGGTGCATCTTGAGAGCAACCTTGTTTGATCTCCCATTCGTGTGGTATGAAGGTAATCCCTCCCTCTGGACCAAAATTGACCTTTTGACCCATCTCCGGGCAGTTTGGGAAACAGATTCAGTCCGAACAGGTCCCAGGATGGTCTGCATATTATCTCGACTACAAGTTCCTCAAAAAGATCATCTCTTCACTCGCAGCGAACCGACCTGCCTCAGAGGCCGCCGCTCTGGCTCTAGGTATCCGACCTGCGGATCTCCTGAGCCCGACAGACAACCCAGCGATCGCGATATCCTCCACTGCTCGTGCTCCATGTAACACCCCTCCTGATGATCCGAACCAGCTACCCATCCTCTCTTCTCTTGGCCAGGATAACGATCGCGGACCCGACTTCCACGCTCACAGGGCCGCATTCTTCTTCAAGCTAGAGCGGGAGCTTGAAAAGGCACGTCAAAATTTAGTTCTGGTTCTGATAGCTCTTCGTCCTGACCAATATCCTGTCATTCCAGATCAACACATTTTACCTTCAAAAGGAGGCAGAGCTGAAGTTGCGTCTTGAAACCTTGCTGTCCAAGCGTCGCGCCGCGGCCCTGAGGGGCCTCCCGGATGCCACCACACATGGTTTAGCTATGGACAACGTCGAGTGGATTGCCGTCGAAGAGGGATTTCGTCTGCTCGAGAGGGATCTGGGCAAACTGCAGGTAATCATTCTCTTCTTTCTGTTTGTTGGTTGCATCATCTGCTTATTGGGCACGTGCAGCAATTCGTGGAGATCAACGCAACCGGTTTTCGCAAAATCCTGAAGAAGTGGGACAAACGCTCACGCTCCGCCACCAAGGAGCTTTATCTTGCCCGTCAGGTTGAAGTTCAGCCGGTGTTCAACAGACAGGTGATTGACGTCCCCTGGTCGCTCGTCGTTTCTGATACATGGAAAAGCTCATTGCAGACTTCTCGGATATCGTAGCCGCGAGTCTCCTCGACCTCACCGACCTCTCCACCGGCCTCCGATTTGAGGGGGCTGCCGCTCAAGATGTACTAGACCTGCAGCTCAGCATCGAGCGAAACATGCATTCTGGGCCATTTCGCGAGCTTGAACTCGATTTACGAAAGGCGGTGGAGAACTCTGATGAGGCATCTATCAAGGATCTAGTGCAACACTCTGATATTCTCGGCTCCCAAGGCGAGGGAAAGGTTATCGTCACTCGCGTGCTCTGGAAGGTCATCGTCGACGCACCTTCGGAGCTCGGGGACCTTATTCTTACCAGCGTCGAGGTGCCCTTTGACTTCGAGTTCATCGATGACATCAACGGACGGACTTGTCTTCACGAAGCTGCGGCCGCGGGTTCATTGCGCCTCGTGAACTTGTGCCTCGAGAAAGGGTCGCAGAGGGACAAATTAGACGTCTATGGACGATCCGCCTTGCATTATGCGGCCATGCATGGTCACGCGGATGTTTGCAAGCGACTTTTGGAAGCTGGTGTTTCGCCACATGTACTCGACGTCGACAATTGCGGCCCGGTCGTGTACGCAACTCTCAGAGGTAGCGCTGAATGTGTGCGGGCATTGATATGCGACCAGTGCGTCGCTCTGCAGTCGCCTGGGCCTAATTCTAGCCTGGAGCCCCTTTCTCTAGCAAGTCAGCTCGGATATACCGACGTCGTCTCGTTATTGTTGCAGGAAGGAGTAAAGTGCGTTCCTAATTCCAATGGAGAGTTTCCTGTCCATCTTGCTGCGCGCGAAGGACACGCGAATGTCTGTAAGCTGCTTTTAGATCAAGCCGGATGGGATGTTCCAGACAAATATCACGAATGGACACCACTCTTTCATGCTACACGCAATGGCCATACTTCATGCCTTCGCGTTCTTCTCCAAGCTGGAGCGCGCGTCGATCGAACTGACGAGCTCAATCAGCAGGCGATTCACTATGCAGCATGGTACGGCCACCGTGCATGCGTTGATTTACTTCTCAGAGCAATGCCAAAAGAATCTCCGACGATGTCTCCCCACCGTATTCCTGTTCTCCCGCGGACTGCGAGCGATATGCAAGTCGATGACCCTGACTCTATTCCATCACTATCACTACCCCCGCCTATAATGCCACACCGTGTCTATGGTCACAACTACCTCGACAGGAATTATTTGGTGGTCATCACAGTAGGCTTGCCCCCCGCGCCTGATCCTAGACGACCTGGAAAGGCAATCAGATTCCACCCTCGATTGTCAGATTCGATCTTGGCACGGAGTGTGTCGCTGCCCTCCCCAAACCGACTGAAAATGGTGATCACTGCAGGTCCTGGTGTCAACGCCGCTCCGTACACTATCACACTTCCGCAGAAAAACAATCATGACACGTTCATGTTTCAGGCGTCGAGCTTGAAAGACCTCACTTTGGAATTTTCGATATACCCAAACTTTGGTACGAAGACGATCGGTCGCGCGGTAGCCCACCCGTTCATCTTCCGCTCGCTTGGGAACAGTCTTACTACCTTGTCGATCTTGGACCATCGCCTTCACAGCATTGGGGAGGTATGCGCGTGAATGAATTGTTCTTGGGCCAAGACTGATGCCCACATTTAGGTCAGCTTCTCTTCTTATATCATCACCCCTTTCCAGGGCATCACTCTGGAAGTTGGGGGAGCGGTTGAGACATATTGGAAGTCCCTGACGGTGTCGCAGACTGGTGGCACCCTGGTTCATCGCCCGCAGACTGTACCCCCGTGGCGCCAATCTCCCAGGTCGCTGGATTCCACGCACACATCGCCATCCATCCAGTCTCCGCCAGCTTCGCCGTCTCACACAGTCACGCTATCATCACTCTCTGGGAATTACGTTTATGCGGTCATCCAGGTCACACGAGATCTTCAACCGGTGCTATTTGGGGAACAATTGCTACCGGAATCGTTGTATGATCTTGGCGTTGCTGATATCACTCTCGCTCAATTTGAGGCCTTGGCGCATCGACTGGATAGGGGAGAGCAAGTCATTCGCCGGATGGCTTCCATTCAGGAGTGGTATAGAATTCTGCCGCGATTAATGTTGCCACTATCGCGCTTCATGCAGGTGCGGTGCTCAATTATATATATACATATACAGGGATGAATGGACGCGCTATTATTCTCTTTTCTTTTTATTTTTTATGCAATCACATAGCTCCTGCCAGTTCATTTTGGAATGACCCTGGAATTAGCGCTCTCACAACCGAAGCACGAGCTCGGCTATGATCAGAGTGTCAACGCCGTCTTTCGGACGATCAGACAAACGTCATCATCACCTGGCGGTGCGTTTGCACGGCGACGGATCGCGTTCACATCGTTCTCCCCCCAAGTGTGTGCAGCGCTGAACTGGAAACAACCGAATTGTAATTACTCCTGTCGGGTTGCTGCGGATCATGATACTATCTCACGTCTCGCTTCGACTAGATCCGGTCTTCTTCTCGTCTAGATGTGGGTCAACGACGCCACTGGACCCTGAGGTTGAAGACTCGGGGGACAATCCATATTGCTCGAGCGTGGCGGAGGGTGTTGAATTTGCGAAAGCAAACAACTTGCTGGGCGTCTTCTTTGATTCGGAGCTATTGGTAACGATTTGCAACAGGCTACGTGAGTTTAGCGGAACTGATGAATACGTCAAGCTTCAGGTACCCTCGCTCATCCAAGGCATCCGCGATGCTGGGTTGTTGGTGGGCATCCACGGGGGCATGTCACCGGCTCACGTCGTGTCTCATCTGGTGGACAAGGCGCGTGTTGATGCATATGCACATGATGGCACGATAGTGTACACGGACCACGCTATGGGTGATCAAGTCTAGGATGTGGTTTTCTATGTAATCTAGGGCACGGCGGCCCGTCTAATGAGAATACACACGTGTTTTTTTTCTTCTTCCTTGATACACTGCCATGGTAAAGTGAAGAAGAATGAAGACGGGGATTCAAATAGAAGCGTTGTACAGAGCGGCGTATGAACCACCTTTCTGGAGCAGGTCGTCGTGAGTGCCAAATTCGGTGATGGTCTAGAGACGGATATGAATGCAAGGGAGGAGGCCAAGGAGGGGGGACGTACACCTCGCTCCATCATCGCGATCTTGTCGGCGCGACGGGCGGTAGAAAGTCGGTGGGTGATGAAGATGACGGTTTTTGACCGGCTACCTGATGAGGAAGTGGAGATGCGGTGTATGGTGTCGACGATGTTGTTCTGGGCGTGGGCGTCGAGGGACGATGTCTGGGTGGGGGGTGAGGGAGAGTGCGCGGGTGAGAGAAAGAGAGACGGACGGGCTCGTCAAAGAGGAGGAGGTCGACCTCTGGACGGTCAGCCCGCATGAATGCGCGGGAGAGGGCTATTCTCTGCCACTGTCGACGACGGGTGAGGTTATTGTGATTTGTAAGCACGTCGGGACGTACTTCGCCACCGGATAGACCGTGATGCTGCCGGGAGGACAAGGCGGGGCCTGGGGTGCCTGGGACAGGGCCAAAGGCGGAGGAGTCCAGCCTTGTTTTGAGACCGTTTGGGAGAGTGTCGACGAGGGTGTCGGCGCCGCCGAGATGGATGGCACGCGAAAGGGCGTTGAGGGAATGAAGCTTTGGGATGTAACCGAGACCGACGTTTTCCCGGAGGGTCGCGTTGTACTTTGAAAAGTCCTGAAAGACAGCGGTGAGATGTCTGTGATATTCTGCAGGAGAAAGACGGCGAATGTCGACGCCGTTGATGAGGAGGTCGCCCGAGTCAAAGTCGAGGATGCGGAGGAGGACTTTGGCGAGCGTGGACTTGCCGGATCCGTTGTAGCCGACGATGGCGAGGGATTCACCGGGGAGGAGTGTAAAAGTGACGTCATGCAGGGAAGCGTCCTTGCTTCCGGGATACGTGAAGGAGAGGTGCCTGTGACGATGCAGTGTGAGGAAGAGGATTCACCCCAAAAAGAGAATAGGGGAAAGGGGAAGAAGCCGACCTTGCTTCGATTTTGATTCCGTGGGGAAGGGACGGAAAAGGAATGACGTCTTCCTGGATGGGGTCCAGTTCGGGATGAATGTTCATCGCGGCACAAAATGCACCCATCAAGAAGACGCCCTGGAATGCCATCCGGAGAGTGGAAAGCAGATTACCAAACGTGAACACGACCGCGTGGATCGTACTTCGATAAAGTGCAAGCGATCCGAGCGATGCGGACGACGTCTGAAACATGACCAAAACCGGAATCTGGTTCAAACGACGTCAGGAGACGAACACAGACAAGCCGAGCCGACTCACGTTCTGGACGGCGAAGACGAGGTCGGACACGTGCATTTGGTTCACGAACCGACTCACCGTGAACTGCTCTCCGCTATACAACATCGCCTTGCGCGCACTCCGCCACGACTCGAGCACCCACGGGCCAAGCCCGAACAACAGCACCTCCGCCCTGTGTGACTCGTTGTACGCCAGATGACGCATCCTCTCCTGCCGCTCTGCCGTACGAACCTCTTCCACGTCGTACACCACCTCGGGTGTGGACTGCGTGCCCACGAACCGGTTCAGCAGGAGCGGAAACAGCGCAGACACGAGAGAGAGCACCAGGACGCCGAGGTTGCCCGACCCAGCAGTGAGGGAGAGCAAGACGACAAAGTGCGAGACCAGCTCTGACACGAGAGCGAATACCTGCACAAAGTCAAACGGGGAGAGCAATCCAAAGGTGCCCATGCCGTTGAAGGAGCGAACGAAGAGATCGGATTCCTGCAGGCAGTCGCGTACGACGGGATCGGTGAGTGTCGGGATGTCGAGACGGAGACGCTGTGCGAGTTGCTGGTACTCGACAAAGAAGCGGGCAGACTCGTGCACGATGTGCTCGTTTGCGGTGCTGTGAAAGGTCACTGGTCAGCCACCAGCATGGCGATTCGTGTGGATACGCACGCGAACGAGTCAATCACAGACTCTGCCGCGCGTCTAAAGATCTCGGCGAGGAGCAGTCTGAGCAGACGAGACCATGAAAAGCAACCGGATGAGACGAGCGTCTGGAGCTGTTGACAGGGAATGGATAAAAATACCGGAATGAGGGCGTGATGCCTACCTCGTCGACGATCATCGCTTGTGAATAACCCCTGAATGCTGGGAAGAAGCCGCGAACGATTTGGAGGATGACCATGAGGGTCGTCCGGACGGGATGGAGTGCCCAGAGGGTCGAGACGAGCTCGGGGAGACATGCGCGGGCGATGGTGAGCGCGTATCTGAGGTTGGGCTCGTCGACGGGCCGTTGCGCACCAGGGATGAGGTAGCCCTTGCGACGTGGCATGACACGGGAGGCGAGCCAGGCCTGCATGAGCGGATGCTTGGTGGTGGTGGTGGTGGTGGTGCATCTGCGACGTGGGTGGCGAGACGGTTTCGTGTCGTGGAGCATGTTTGGAGAGGGAGGAGGAGGAGGAAGGGGTATTTGAAGACTCGGGTTGTCACAGCCATTGTCGACGTCCGCCTCATCCGCGAGGTGAGATCCGAGGTGATGCGTCGAGTTTTTTTGTGCAGTGCAGACGATTTTGGCAGAGTCGTCCCGAGAGGGAGTGGTTTATGAAACTCTAAGGTTTGGTTTAGGAATCAAAGAAAGTCGTCTGCTGGAACTGCTTTTGGTCATCCCCGTCGGGTAAATCTCTCACCGACTCGCCGACCGACACAGCAAACGCCTCTTAAACTATGGCAACACACACCGAACTCTTGTCAAACCGACTGCGACAGCTCGAACTCGACCACCGTTCACTGCCTCTCCCGGACGACGACCCTTCCACCCCTGCACGTCCTCATGTCCATGACGGTTACGGCTTTCGCCCACCTTCCGGGGTATCCACTCCACTCTCAACCGGTCCTGGCAGCGCAAGCCCACTCCCTGACCCGAACGGTCTCGGCTGGCCAGGTACCCCCCACTCACTCACTCTTCTTCTCCCCACACTCGCTCAACCCTCCCTCAGCAAAATCCACCATCTCACGTCTGAATGCAACAGCTCCAGAACGTGCTGCTTGTGAGAAGCGCATGGTCTCTGCCGTCCGCACCATCCTCGAATGTATCGGCGAAGATCCTGACCGCGAAGGCCTCCTTAAAACACCAGAACGTTATGCACAAGCCATCATGTGGATGACCCGGGGCTACGAGGAACGCCTCGCAGGTATGCTTCCATCTCACACCTCCATCCTTGGGTCCCTACACTCCCCCTCCCCCAAAAGATGTCATCAACGATGCCGTGTTCGCGGAGGACCACGACGAGATGGTCTTGGTCCGTGACATCGACATCTCGTCCCTGTGTGAACATCATCTAGTTCCGTTCACAGGAAAGGTGGGTTCCATCCCAAGTTCCGCAGCACCCACGGTCAACTATTCTTAGGTCGCCATTGCTTACATCCCCAATCGGCTCGTCCTGGGCCTCTCCAAGCTCGCGCGAATTGCCGAAACATTTAGCCGCCGTCTGCAAGTTCAAGAGCGGTTGACCAAACAAATCGCTATCGCA
The DNA here is from genome assembly GCA_038089295.1 of Xerocomus amazonicus. Taxonomy (NCBI): domain Eukaryota; kingdom Fungi; phylum Basidiomycota; class Agaricomycetes; order Boletales; family Boletaceae; genus Xerocomus; species Xerocomus amazonicus. Next base: position 28,942 of record JBBPKO010000002.1, read on the forward strand.
GTCCAAGAAGCAATCAAGCCTCGTGGTGTCGCTGTCGTCATGGAGGCTACGTGAGCCCTTCCTACTCATCCGGCCCCACCAGCTTACCACCCACACTTCGCAGGCACATGTGCATGACCATGCGTGGCGTACAAAAACCTGGTTCCATCACGGTAACTTCCTGCATGTTGGGTTGTTTTCGGACACAGCAAAAGACCCGTGAGGAATTCCTCACTCTCATGAAGAAGTGATTCCGAACACCACTACCTCACGATTCAACTCGTTTAATGCTGATTTATTACTACCCATCTTGTAATTTATGTAGACTCAGATCACGATGTAGAGGATACCTCATCTATAACAGATGGCCTAATCCTTCCTCCCCATTCGTGTCTTGTCCCCAGCCTGTGGGTCGATGGGAAGCGTCTTCTTCGCTAGTCCGTGTGCGATCAGCCCATGGTTTACGTGGTAGCGGTTGCGATTAATCCTCGGTCGTTTGGGGGGTTGAGAGGATAGGTCGCCTCCTGGCATGCTGCTGGTTTCGCTAACCTCTTTATCCCGGTCTAGACGCAACTAAATTCAAGCCAATGACCGACAAAGACTTGCTCACCAGTCACTGTTCGTTTTCTGCTGTCCCTTTCATCGTCCTTGGTCAGCTCGGATCGGTGCAGTCCAGTTAATGCCTGGGGCGTTGAGCGGGTGGCCTCTTTTTCGCCTATTCTTGCACGTAAACTCGAGCCCGTGTCCGGAGTGCCACCAGCTGTCGAAGTCGCATACGCGTGTGGCCCATGATCACGTTGGCTTTTCCAATCACCACCACGGCTAGTACCAGGGTCAACCTTGCCGCCAGCCCTGGAGCCATCCACAGATGACATCGCCCTTGGGGCTGATGGGGTGGTCGGAGGCAACGTTTTCGGGCCATCGGGTATACGCTTTTCGCTGGGCTGTTGGGTCACATCACTAAACATGTCGTCATGTGTGCGGCTACGTCGACCCACCTTATCGATAAGCAGGCGGAGATCTCCTTCAGACGTTTGAGGTTCTGTTCGGCGCCTATCCGAATCCCTCAATCGTTCGTGGCCTTCCTTGTCTGAACGGCGAACACGGTCCTCTCTGTGGCCCTCCTTGCGAGAACTACGCTTCGAGGTGCGGTCAACCTGTGCATAGTTTAGCCACGTCAAATCAGCTAAACAATGGCACTAACTTCGTCATCGGTAAGACGGCGCCTTTTTCCGAGTCCATCATCGCCGAGCTGAGTCCCAGGACGGTGTCGAGTGGGATCGGGACGGGTAGGAACACTTCGAGGTTCTGGCGCAGCCGAAGAGGCTGAGGACGCCAGAGCTTGGCTGGATTTATCTCGGTCCTTGCGTGACTCACGATCGCGATCCTTGTCATCGCGACGATGGCGATCCCTGTCGCGATCCCTGTCCCTGTCCCGTTCTCTGTCCCTTTCACGCCGTTCCCTGTCTTTATCCCTTTCACGTCCCCCGTCCCGCTCCTTGTCCCGCTCCCTGTCGCGGTCGCGCTCTCCGTGCCTATCGCGGCCACGTTCTCGATCACGTTCTCTGTCACTCTCCCTGTCCCGATCACTCTCGCGAGCTGAAGTACGGTGGCTCGATACCCTTTCACTTCGCGAACCATGAGCGGCACCCTCCCTACGAGATAATCGTGGTTCCTGTCGAGCTTCTCGTTCAGGGAGCTTCCCATCTCCATAGTCACCATCCCCCATTCCCCGATCAGAGCGGCGTTCGCCACTTGCTCGGCTGTCCAAGCTATGATTCCGTGTGACAGGTGACGTGGTTCGCCGGCGAGGCAACGGAGACGGTGCACCTGAACCGGGCTGGCTACGGATGTCACTGGCTGATCGTCGGTCATCCGTTCTTTCTGATGTACGGTGACCAATCGTTTGCTTAGCCGTTTCGCGCAGCTCTTGGGCGGAAAGTGTCTGACTGGGGGCCATCGGCGGTGGCATGACATCCTGCCTTTCCTCGATCCTTTGTCCAGGTGGTGACAGGGGTTCCCGCGGGCTAATTGCTGGTCGAGAAGATTTGGGAGTCTCCCTCAGAATAGGAGTTGACGCCCGGATATCGACAGACGCTGGAGGCAAGGACCCCTGACCAGTAGGCTGGTATACTCCAAAGCGTGACACAGCAGGTTCTCTTCCATCTTTTGGTGTGGTTGAGGTAATGTCGACATCCATGGCGTCCCGTTCTGATTTACCGTCGCCATCGGGTGCTGGAGATTGACTCCCCACATCCTGCCGGACCCGTTTGACCTTCTCAGGCCTGGGAATACTTTTTGTGTTGTGTTTCATTAGAATCAATAATGAGTATACTACTAGCACCATTCATACCTTTCAATGGCCAATTTTGCCAGACTTGTTGGTGTGGATGGGTTTTCGTCAACAACTTGGGGTACGTTGCTTGATAGCTGAGACCTTGCAGCAGCTGGAACACTTGAAACCGTGCTCATCTCGCGACGAGTGTCAGCCGTTGCGGGAACTGTTGAACCATTGGGTAATTGTGTGGAGCGCGACTTGTCGGAGGCTTGTGGGACCGCTACGCCAGGTTTCGGTGACATAGTGCCTCCGTTAAGCTGCTGAGGGGAATCGGATGATAGAAAAAAATCACACCGCAACAGCCTCTTACCTTCGGAGGTGTTGGACGCGGAGCTGCCCACTGGGACTCACGTTTCTTCAAAGCTGCGGAATAACTATGACGATCTCAGAAAAAACCACAGATATATAAAAGCAAGCATGCTTACGCCCTACTCAGAATTTTGAGATCACCACGTTCCTCGTTCTCGACCAACTTGTCAATCATACTATCAATGACCGGGCCGTATTCGCTGACTGCAGCCAAGGGAAACACCGGAAGAACTTCTTTCAGCACAATAATGACATTGTAGACGTGCATAAATTCCCCGGTTTCAATACAGCTGCACAGACTCTGCAGGAGTTCATCAGTTCATTGACCCTATCGGTACCGGATTACCCACTCGTCCCAGCTTCCGGTGCCATTTGCGTAAAATTTGTTTGAAGCCCGACCAAGACAATAGATCTTCAGGTGAAATGTTTACGCAGTCCTTATTGGTCCAACGTGGCTGGAATCCTGGAAGAAGAACCGTTCTTCCACCAACCTTGGTACGGTTTTCCTGCGCAAAGAGTTGCTCGTCTTGAGCCCACTTCCAGAGGTCGGTAAGAACTCCCAATAAAAAGCGCCCTGTCAACCAATATTTTATCTCATTAATAACCGTGCACCGCATGGATTACCAAAATACATACCATAATTCTTTGCTTCATACTCGCTACAAGAAAAGATCACCGTTTTGACGTGATCGCCGAGCAACTGGGGCCCAGTACTTATAGGTACATCCCTTTGAAAAAGTGATACACACCTTGTCATAGCACAATAATGTAGGGAAGCCCAGCGTTCCTTGCGTGTGGATAACTTTAATGATTTGTGCACAATAGTCAGCATCCATAGGTGATAACAAACAGCGCGGTTGGATGCAGTGTTCAATAATGGCGGATGCCAACACTGCATAACGATGCTCGACTTGGCAGAGTGTAAGTTACTTAAATTGCAAAACCAGGCAAACTCACCATGAGCAAACCAGTATTGCTTTTCCCGTGCCAAACGCTTCAACGTGAAGACTCTCGAAGCCGTCTGTTCCTTGAATTCCTGAGCCAACGTGTTCACAAATACATTGCATCGATCGCGTTTTGCCCTATGCGAGCTCGCCGTAAGCCTCTTCGAGCGATCAGAAGAGCGGTCGGCACTAATGTATTTGGAGTCCTCTTGCCGACTGAGGGTGCGCAACGCAGCCCCCTCTTCATCGTATCTAGCGGCCGGCGGGGAAAGATCGTACATCGACAGTTGCCAGAATGTCAAATAAAAAGCAGGCCTTCATAGAAATTTTTTAATTCAGAATTACTGCCATCTCAGGCGACTTACCCAATCACATCGATCGCGCTACTCTTCGCGATCTTGCGCACGTCATCGAAGAGTGCTTCCAGTTCAGGTATCCAAGGACTCTGCAAATAGAGATAGTTATTGCGCTGAGCGTTTTATGCCTATGATACAGACAAACCTCTGCAGTGGGAGTAGTGGCTTCTATCTCAACTTCCATCAAGCTATCCTCATTCTCGACCGACGGCGGCTTGTGTTCACTGTTGTCTCGTGGCGTATTGGCACCACTCGGAGATTCTACGCGCGACGTGGATGCGGATGGGTCACGCTTGGCCGATAGACGAGCTTTTAGACGCTTCTCAGCCTCTTCATTGGCAACACGTTCTTTCTCTTGCATTGACAAGGCCGTTTTCTATAGCCTGGTCAGCGATTGGTCTACCAGGACAGGTTGAACACTGACCAAAAGGATATTGTTAAGCATCGGACGAATAACTTGCATGCATATTGGGGCAGATATACCATATAGTTCTCCGAGATCGGCTAGAGAAGGAAGGACCTTCTTTGCATAATCTTCAGGGGAGATGACCGCGGGAGAAGTAAGAAGTTCCAGATACTGCAGTAGCACACCGTGGGTCTAAATCAGACAAACAACTTTTTTGAGACCAAAATACAAACGCGACATCGGTGCTCAACCTACGGTATCAAACAAGCTTGCAAGGGACTTGAGATGGGTGTCCGGGGCTTTGAACACACAGGACTGACGCTGCTGCGCAACCTGAATGAGGAGGGGCAATGCCAAAGACGTCTCCAATAGACACTTCCCCAATCGCTGAGGACCTTTGAGAGTTGCGTCACTAGGATCCAGGCGGGCACCCCGGGTTACAGAAGCAATCGCTTCGATGCGTAGAGCAGGTCCACCGGCCATAGCAGCAATTTGCGAATCTGACAGACTTGGAAGAGGTTCAATACCGGCCATTTTCCAGATTAATTCACGAAGAACCACTATCTCTGTCGTTTGGCCGTTGTACAATTGATTTACGATGTACTTCAGGAGCGGGGACAAATCCGCACTATACCGACGAAAGAGCATGCCCGTAAACGACGCAAGACCTGCTGATGTTAGTAACTTGTAACCTATTGACACAGCCAGACCTACTTTGCAACCAGTCCGAAATATTAACGCCGTCATCCTTGACCCGATTCTTATAAGGATTTGAAAGAGCTTCAAGGATGATATACACCAATACATCAAACCCCATATTGGTCACGTATCGAAGTGCTTGAATTACCACGCCCGCTAAATTGTCGTATGCCATAATTTGGTTGACAGCATTTGTGAAGAAAATACACGGGTTGGAATGAGCCAATTTCGCAACTGTGCCCGAAAGAGTGTCAACGGTTTGATGTGATAGCCGTCTCAGTATTCCTTTTGATTCCCGGTCAGCTTGTACTTGACGTATGCGAAGTTCCGGATGAGAGCCATATATGCTTGTTTTCCATTCTCCATAAAGATTCCATCGTGCTGTTGTCTCGTACTGTCGGATAATGTTCCAAATCTCAACCGTGCAAACAGCATTTCCTCGAATGAGGGGCAGGGAAGGTAGAAAGTATAGGCGCAAAAGTTTGAACCAGAACAAGCGAACGGGATTCAAGGGGTCTGGCCCTTCGGTTGGCTTCTTCGTGATAGGATCAAGAGGGGTCTAAAAGGGAGATAAGAGTACTTGCTCATAGGAAAAATTATAGGCTTACTGTAGCCATTAATTGTGACCTCCCTAGACGCGTGACTTTCGAAATGAACAATGGGTCACGAGATATGTGAAGGCCAACAAAGCTCATTAAAGGTTCGATGACATCAACCAAATCCTCCGATGTCGTCGACAACGGGACCCTTTCTGACCAGGTAGGAAAAAAGAATACAAACTCTGTCGTGGCTGAGCTAGGAGGTGTCGGTGCAACCGATGTCAACTGCGGCTTCCGAGTAGGCATAAGGAGGTTGCCACTCGAGCCATATCGAGCACGAGACTGAGTGAAGCTGGGGTTCCGTTCTTTGAGAACGAATGCTGCATCGTAGAGAGGTGCAATCGAATGCCGGAGAATGCGAAGCACCAAATCTGCGAGTTCGACGTGAGCATCTACGAACCACGGAAATTTGGTCAAAATTGCAAAAGCAGGGCGTAAAGCGCCAACAGAAAGCAAAGCGCCAACAAGAGCCGCTTTCTGGTTGGGAGGCTTCGAGTCTGGGCCCTTTTTGACCTCTTCCCCGGGCTCCGAACGCATTCTAGAGTCGGTATTTGTCGACTCTAGAGGGGCTGCCATAGCAAGCTGGGAGATCTTGGCATCTGCAATCTTTTGGTTTACCTGGTCTAGATAATCCTTGTGATATGAATCCATGTCTTCACCCATAGGTGACAGCTAGATTGTCGGCGTTAAGGGATGTCCATGCAGCAAATTGAAACCAGCGCACATGAGGATACAGCTCTTCCAGCGAAACAAACCCTTCGCGTATCAAGATAGCGGCCGCAAGGTACAAATTCTTTGGCGATGGCTCGTTAATATTTATGTCCTTCGCAGGATCAGACCAAAGAAGAAAAGGGCGCGGAGTGACACAAACCTGATAATAAGCAAACTTAAAACCAAGGACTTGAGCGAGTACCCGCGACTCGGCACAGCGTGAAACTGAATGTAGATCTTTGGACCTGAGGGATAGCGTTTCGGCGATTTCAAGAATTTCGTCAAGTGACTTTGCTCGATATTGGTCTGAAGATGGAACGGGTGGCATGTAACCACCACTTTTGCCGACGACAGAGTGCCCAATGCCACCCCCCCACGGGGAGAATGATAGAAGGGAAAGAAAAAAGGTGTAGTGGGTCGTGACATTAACAGTCAGAACATCGAGGATGATATCGAGGGCACGGTTGGGGTCTAGGTCAAAATATCCAATAAGACCCATAATCTTGTCCCATGCGACCCGGGAGCGATCCTCGACGGATGCGGTGCTCTCAACGGGCCGCCCATCATGTGGAGAATGCGAAGGTCCCAGGGAGCTCATCAACTCCGCGCACAACTTGCTGTAACCTTCGGACTGTTCGCGAAGAAGGTTGAATTTGTTTTGCTTGTAGCTGCAGTCCAACCTAATGTCAAGCTACACAGAATACCACTCGATAAACTCACAAGAGACCAGTTCTAGTTCTAATTTCCTTCTTGTCAAACGACAACCTGTCCGATACAAGGCCCATATTGGCGAGAAGGCTGAGGTCAAGGCGCTCTCGGCATACAGCTACGTCAGTGACTCCAACAAACTAGAAACTAAATGGGCTCAGCATAACCCTTGGGCTCGTGGATACTCACCAGGAGTCTCTTGACAACGTCAGCAAGAATCTCTTTGTCTTGCTCAGCAATCTGCCTTATCGCTGTAGCTTTCCGCAAGTCACTGGTACTAGCTCCTTGTTCTGAGGTTGCAATGGCACTCTTGGCCTCCGACACCAACTCATCCAATTGCGCGTCAAGGGACCAGACAACGTCGACTAGTAGTTCGCCAAATAATGGGACATTTTGGATATGCCTAGATTGAGCAGAAGAAGAAGGCAAAGATGACAGAACTGAATGAACGAAATCAATAAAGCTTTGCGGGTTTAGCAGGCTGCTCGGGGTCCATGTCCTCAAGACAGAAAACAACAATGTGTGATACGCAACCGTAAGTGTTTCGATGTTGGCCGAGTCCGTATGGTTGAGGTGAGCGGGAAGAAGGAAGTTTCGACTACAGACAGGGCTATTGAGCAAAATCACCACACAAAAGAGGGATGAAGTCACCATTCGGCTTCCCCATTCTTGGACCACTTTTGTAAGAAACCAGAAACCCTGTCGACAACATTCATGACCGTGCTGTTAAAAAGATAAGAACAGCAAGCACAAGCGTAGTACAACGCTTAACCGTCGTAGGCTCCCTCAACTTGCCAAAAAGACAAAGCGTAGTCATTGTTGACCTTTGTTTATGTTTATTATCCGAGGCCTTGTGTTCCAAACATCCTCCTCGTGCTGATAGCCAACCACGAGCACTCCGTTTTACTCAATCCAACAATGGGATCCCAGTATCTAAGAGTTTCATTGTCATTTATTCTCCAATACACAGGTGCTGGCACAACTTTAGCCATTTGATCAGAAATTGCAAGACGTACAGATTGACCAGAAGTAAGCGTATGTCCGAAACCGCAAACCGGTTTCCAGTACCCACTATCACTAACAGTCTTTGCTAATATCATCAAGATAACTTTCCAAAAGCAATCATCATTTGAAAGTAATCGCTACACGACGTCCAAAGAAGGACTTGCACCAGATTTCCGATCATGGCATGTTAATCGACATGCGTTGAATTGCGAATTTGACGACGACGGTACACTTTTGGAGCGTCAAGTAGATGTCACTCCATGCCACGAACTATGACAACTGATGTGAACTGTGGTCTGCAGAACACTGGGCACACTCAAGCACTAGTGTTGTTGGCATGCAGACCGCTGCAACTCCGAGTCAATTCCTTGATGCTGGCTCTAGGGGTGCGACGGACATTTGGCTCGTTAATGTCTCCATTTTTTCACGATACTATATGGAGCGGAGGGATCCTGTGCATCGCTAAGACCATGATGCCTCTACATTTCTGCTGGAATGGCAATTCAACCATCCGGTGTCCATATTTCACTCAGGAACGACAGAGCCTGCTATCACAGAATGATGTGACGGGTCGTGTACATCTCCCCTACTATTCAGTGAAATACCTTGACGTACTCATTCCATGTAGCGATTGCAGAAGTTGATGTCGTGCAATTTGAGGGATCAGATCGATCAAGTGCAACGAAGGCAGGCATTTCTGACATCGGTAAATGCTCAGCGATCATGACGCCCATTTCAAAGATCATCCGATGGCCAGGGAGAACGGGATACCTGCTCACTAGGTATATGCTGTTTAATTGTAAGGTGGACTGTGGTCTAATTTGTTGCCTGACACATTCCTCCCCAATTCTTCGACAGCCTGCTGGATAACAGCCGTAACTTGACTTCGGATCTCATCCATTCGTGCACATCGGGTGGTACTATCGCGTTCTGCGATGAATTCTCCGCCACCATGTAAAAAGGCATCTCTCAGCCACCCTCCAACAGGCAACACAGTGCGAAGTCCAGATCCATGCGATAGCTCGTCTCGTTGTGTAAAGCCCCTTGCTGTGCTTGACGAAGTAACGTGTCTCAGCGCATGTACTGCATCGGTGATCCTATCAGGTGGTATCGGATCACCGAACGTGACACTGAGTTGAACGCCCATCTTTGGAAAGTACTTGTATGGAAAAGGGCGATGCTCTGGCATAAGTTTGTCAAAGCCTATACACGCGTGGCATCAAAAACAGACCAGGAGAAGGGACAATAGGCATTGAAAGAATCCTACCAGTTAACCACATGGGTATCATTAAGGGTGGAACATTGGTTTCCATGATGATCCGACCACTGATACAGGCGTAACCATCAGAGTGAGAAGATGCCGTGATAGGGTAATGGAAGACACATACATGCCCCATTTGAATCGTGGTAAGTGTAGAACACCATTGGACTGACGATATATGGAAGGTTGATGCACTTTCCCTTCGCCAAACATATGGAGCTAGAACGAGTCTGTATGGATAAATGCAGTGACAACAAGTACAGACCCAATGACCCTGATTCAGCTTTTCAATAGCGACATCGAGCGCGGGTTGCCAGATACCGTTTCCCCGAAATGTTTCAATTACTTGGCCATTATGAAAGAAAGCCGAGAAGAGACTTTCTGACCAAAACAGGGTCTCAGCACAAGAGGCAGAGAAGACATGGTCGCAGCTTCACTGACGGATTGGTAAACATAATATCTGATGCACCCAAAACCCATCGTATGGAACGTGGGTTTGTGAAGTTTTCAAATGGAAGTACACCCCAAGTCATGGGGTCGTCGAGACTGGGTGAAGAAGTAAGGAGCAGGTGTTGGCTAACAGAGACATAAGACAGACGTAGACAAATGGTTGGAAACTGTGGCAAAGATTACGACGGGGTGGGAGCAAGCTGTGACGATGGAGCCGCATACCGCATACCTGTTATTATACCCTGACTACTGCATCTACGCTCGCTTCTGAGTGCATCTAATAAGATAGGGAGATTGGTAACTGTGATGGAACACAAGCCAGAGTTGAGGAAAGCTTTGCATGCGAGACCCACTGTGGATATGACAGCGGAAGACAACAGTCGAGACATGGGGCAGGAAAAAATATGCCATCTATCGTTTAGCGTAGCGTTATAGTACAACCTGCTGACTAAGCGATAAGGGGGCAGTGTGAAATGGGCAGTGTGAATTGTTGGGTTGGTCTCTCTACATACGCGCATCGCCGCTTCTCCTCCTCCTCCTCCTCTTCCTCACGACGTCTCGCATCAGGGCTTTGTGTGCGTGCTACGCGCCGCTTTCTCCCTAAGAGCTCCTTCATGCTTTCTCCATTTGTTATTTCTCTCCTTTCCTCCATCTTGCTGCTATGTCTGTTATCCCCCGCGGTAAGAAAATCAATCATGGAAGGGGGGGATACACTGGAACTTCATGAGACTGGCCTTACATTAGTTGCATCACGTTTGTGCTGCTTTTTGCCGCCTTAACATTACTTACACGTTTACAGGTAACCCAGTCAGAGAGAGTGGCCCCCCAGCATGCATGGCAAAATTGATCATGCTGAGACACAAAGTGAGATTGGGTCTGCCTGTGTCATCTCAAGTACCAAGGATGTTTCTTTTAGATGCACACTAGTGCACGTAAACGCAAGAGCCCGATGTCAGCACGTCAGTCACGAAACTTTGCACTCATTCAACCTGCGCGACCCCGCACCACCTGGGTTCGCTTTGGCAGACCCTTTGTGGGTAACCAGAACCACTAGTTACCGATTTAAATCCAAACACTAGGACAAGCTTCTCCCGACCTTCGAAATATACCAACACACTCGGATTTATCACAGCGATACCCCTTTGTTTCTAGAATTTCCTGTTGTCTTGTCCCGAGTGTGATTTCTGTGCATGCGATTTTGTTATATTTGCGGCTCTTGCGTATAGTGACAGTATAGAAGAATGAATACAAACATAAGTACATTAGGATATGATCTGGGGAACATTGAAAGAGAAAGATCTATGCAAATTTACCACTCCTGTCGGATACCATGGACAACAAACTTGCGGACTTTTTCGTCTTACGTGCCGCACTGACAGTTTCGGGCTTCAATGGCTCCGTTGACCTCAGTGATCCACCCTTAGATTTAGCTTTTGTGTGACCCGTGATAGCTGTAGTGGTGCCCGATCGTCCCGTGCCCTGTTGGGGGTTTTGGCATTTGGCCCAAGATGTCAATTGTTTGCGTTCTTGCTCATTTGCCATATTTCGGGTAGATCGCTGAAAGCTTCTAATGAGTGACATGAAGTCCTGGCAAGGTTAGGCGAACCTCTTCATCAAAGTCCATCTGGCCAACATTTGCACGTTGAACGACAGGTTCACTTCGTCGATATTCCACCATTCTTACATGGATTGTATCGTCGGGTTCGATTGTCATTGTCTGGTCCACCCAACTTGTGTCTTCGACTTCCTGTTTTGCTAATTCAGCCATGTTGGCCCACACGTCATACGAATTGCACCAACATAATTGCTTTGCGCTATCGAGCGCACGCGTTGCCGAGTTTCATCCGCATCTACGGTATCCTGAGGTTCTTCTGTCTGGATATTGACGTCTCCTAGAGGTAACGAAGCATGCTCTCGCAGGTATCCGAACTCGTCATCTTCATCTATGAGGTCTTGGTGATATGTGTCATAGAATGCTCTTGTCTCCTCATTTTGGCCTTGAAAATTATTCAGTCACATCCAGGCATCTGTGCGACTAGTCGGGTCACCTAGGGCTTCCAGATCGTCGTCTTGAATTCTTCGTTTCTTGTATATCCGTTGGCGAATCCGGCGTTCATCCTCGTCTTCGTCTTCGTCACTATCGTCTTCAAAGCCAACCTCTCTGTTACGACGCTTTGTTCGGAATTTACCCTTAATTGCATCTTCATGCAATTTCTGGAGTCGCCGGTCGTCTTCCTCTTCGTGTTCTCTAAGGGCCTCATATTTTCAACGTTGTACAAGGGCCCGAAATCCAGAGCTCACCTATATTTTTCTTGAACGAGCTCTGCTCTCTCGGTGTGGGCGTCCATAAACGTGTCGTCCACAAGGCCCTCGACAGCCTTATCCTGTTCATTGTCATCCTCTTCTTCGTCGTCATTGTTCTTCGGACCTCCGAAGCCGAACATGTCGTCTTCGTCAGACTCTTCGGCCTCAACTGCCACGAATTCAGACTTTTCGAGTTTTTTGCCTTGCACCTTGGATAGTGGTGCTGGTATTCTACCAAGAATATCGAACGCGTTAACCCTTGTAGCTGGATTGGAATTTAGACTAGACATCTTTTGCTCCAATGGCGAGGGGCTGCGCTTGCGCAATCGTTTCAGTGACCGCGGCTCAGGAGAATCCCCTTGAGTGGTAGCTAAGGACAGGGTGCGGAGAGGTGGTCGTATACTAAGCGTTTGTGTTTGCGAGATGTGTACCCGAGTTTCGTTGAACTTCGTCACCTGCAAGGGCGTCATACGATAGATCTGGGGACTCGATACTTCAGGACGAGTCTGAGTGAGGAATCTGAGAAGCAATCACAAAGTTACAGAGAAAAAATCTAGGAAGGTTCATCCGCACCCGTGATCATTAACGTAGAGGAGTTCTTTTGGTCTGTCATCCTGTTGTATCGCGTCAGCAACAACATATTCTTGTTCTTTCTCGAAAATAATTTCAGCCTTCTGTCTTAGAGTACTGCTAACTTCGAGAGCGGGCTTTAGCCCGACGTCGAGCGTTAACGACAAGCCATCATTTGATGCCCCGTTGACAGGTTTCCTCGAGTTCAGATCCCCTGCCTATCAGGATGCGTGAATCTAGTCAGTGGAATGACATGCTGCCAGCATAAAGGATCAACAAACAGAGAACAGTTGAGAGAATCCGCCATTTGAAGGAAGATCGAGAGGGACTAGCGAAGGTTCAGGATTGGCTTGTCTCTGCAGCCTTTCCAGGAATGAAGGTTGTGACCCCTTGAATCCAGGTGACTCATTCGTATCATTCGCCGAGTCTAGGGAAAATCGACCAATTCGGTTGGTGTGTTCACTTCGCAAAAATGGTGATAATTCAAAGCCGAGTGTTGACAAAGAAGTGCGAGGTGGTGACCCCGCCGTACCTTGGAGAAGATGGTCGGCGAATAGAGATTTCGATGAGGGCGAAAAGAAAATATCGTTCTCGTCCTTCGAAATGTCCTTCAGCGGTGATCTGACATCTCCCACAGGTGAGCCTGCAGCTGCAGTATCTTCGGGAGTGGCTGAGGTAAGCAAGAGATTTCTTTGGGCGTTATCCTCGACACCACGGAGAGAACCGAGTCTTGACCCGGACGTTAACTCTCGGAAGGATCGCTCGTGGTGCACGATCGCCTTGTTCTCCTTGTCGTTCTCATCCTCGGTCTGAGACTCCATAGAAGAACCAGAGTCTCTCTGCGCAGTTGGTAAGTTACTCCGAACTGGCTGCATCTCTTCATCGTCAGATCCCATAACAAGAGGACGCCGCTGGCCACACTTGCTACGTCTTAACATAACATATTCGTCGTTGATGTCGTCATCACCATCATGTTCGTCTCCCGCCAGCCGGAGAGCTGGTGAACTCTCCATCTTGTCATCCTGTACACCACTTTCCACCACAGGTTCAGGACTTGTGGGTCCTCGCGGGTCTGGAGCGTAGTCGTCATCGCTTTCTTCGGTGTTTGCCTCGTCCCCAACCACATTTACGAGTTCCGCTGACTTGAGACCTTGCTCTGCATACAACTCAAGCACTTGTGAAAAAGAGCCCTGCGTGGCGTCGCCACCAGTATTCCGTGACAGTGTTCCACCCTTTTTCTCCCACTCCTCTTCGTGCCACTTGATAGACCTTTGCTGTTCTTCATCATGCCTCATCATCATCAATTGATCCAACTGCTTTTTGCTGAGTGGACCTCCGGCATGTTTTCCCCTACGTGCAAAGGATGGTTTAGCTAATTCCTGTAATTCTTGCTTCGAAAGTTTGCCAGGAGAAATTATGGTGGGGCGAACTCCAGGATGATTGATTACCCGTGATGGAACTTGATTCTTGGCGGGGCTACCGTGGACCTTGCTCAATCTTCGCTGAACAGCCTCTTCGCGAGCAACCGAATGCATGTCATCCTTGACGATCAATAAATCATCGTCTTCGCTGTCGTTATTGTTTGCATCGGCACGTTTCAATGCGACTCGTTTGATTGCCCGTAACCTCAGCTTTATCCCGTCTGCTTGTTGAATAATGGAAGCTAAGGAAGGCATCTCATCATCGGAATCGACTGCCGCAGGAGGGAGCGCCTTGGAATTACTGGACGCCAATCGATCGTCCGTTCCCGTCTCCACAGAAGGTCCCAGGAGTCCCGTGGGTGTGCCAAATGCATTGTTCTGAGGATGTTGGGCAGGCCTATCAGACGGAGACGAGAATCTTTCGATTGGATCCGACGGCAGCTCTGTACCTGAAGTCGTAGCTGCAACGTGGTCCCGCCTGCCAGGATATGAAAAACTGCTAGTCGACCACCAAGGCTATTAGACTTACCGAAGACTGGCGAAGAATGCAGAAATTGTGTGTTTCTTTTCTTCAGTACGTATGACTTCTACCGGGCGACTAGCAGCAATTCGGGATGACTCAAGTGCAGCTTCGCGTCGTTCCTTCTTGGTGGGTGCCTGGCATCACAAACTTAGCAATGGCAAATACTTATGTGAAGAGCCATACCTTTGTCTTGGGCCGTGGTAGGGAATCGCTTTTTCTCTCCTTCTTTGACTTATTTGGGACCTTGGTCGACGAAGGTTGTTCATCATCAAATACAAGCGGCAACACATCGCGAGCAGGCGCCTTTCCCTTGGCCATTCTACTTACCATTGGGGTTTCTCTGGAAGTAGGCGGTGTTGGAGATGAACGCCCGTGGGGTGTTGTAATGACGTGCCGAACGGGCGAAACAGAAGATGAACTGCTTGGCGCTTCCGCTTCCGAATCAGAGAGAATGGGGTTTGGGATTCTTCTTGTACGCTGGCGTACTGGAGGGGAGTTGGGCAGATGTTTTTGCGCAGAAGTAGCACGCAAAACGGCCAAAGATGGAGACAGTGAAGTACGCGCGGGGTCCCAGGAGGAATGAGGCGAATTTGGGGGAGAAAGGGCTGGAGTGCCCATGGAGACGCTTTGAAAGTCTCTTACTTGGGGCGAGCCAACACCAACAGCCTCGTCCGATGACGCGGCCGGCTGAGGTTGCGTACCATGTTCATCGAATTGTTCATCGAATTCTTTCAATTTATGCCTAAAACCAAATTGAAAGGATGAGACTGCGTCAGGACTAGGCGAGCGCTCAGTATCCAATCGAATAGAGCGAGCCGAGGGCGCAGAAGACTGTGCCGGGTCGCCGACGAGAATGAGGGTGGAAGGTGAAAAGTTGTTACTGGATTGCTTGCCATAGACAACCGGGGCACGCTTTATTGGTTGGCTTTCGTCGACGGTGAGGGCCATGGCTGAGGATGAGGTGGCACTGGGAGACGTGACGTCCCACGAACGTGACCAGACGCGTTTGTGGCAATCATCGTGTATTTACGTCCCTCCACTGACACGACGTTCTTCACAACTTTCTACGCATTTTTGACGCGTCCAACTCGCGCTTCGTCACAAATCTGCTCGCCGTTTGGGTGCGAGTTCCATAAAAAATATTATAGACAGGGGTTGATCAAAATGAGAAATATTATACAGTTTATCAGCCACATCTCGGCAAACCCCGACTCAGATCATCATCATCATCATCACGTCTGTCGCTGTTGACGTTGCCCGCTCCTCAAGATGAGGTGCGTTCTCGCTCGTGTACGCGTCGTTATGCTCATCGCTCATCTTCTCTTTGCTCCCTAGTCACCGCAAGGTCCGCATTCCTCGATCTCTCAGAAAATTCCATCCGCTGACAATTCCGCCCAGTATGAAGCACCCCGCCACGGCTCCCTTGGTTTCCTTCCCAGAAAACGCTCCGCTCGCCACCGCGGAAAAGTCAAGGCATTTCCAAAGGTCCCTATAACTTGATCTTCACTTCTGTCCTCTAAAACATTCGCACCACCAGGATGACCCAAAAAAGCCTGTTCATCTGACTGCCTTCATGGGCTACAAGGCCGGCATGACCCATGTCGTTCGCGATCTTGACCGTCAAGGCTCCAGTATGTATCTTCGTTTCTTTTGGCATTTCTTCCTCACTTACTCCTTTCGCAGAGATGCACAAACGGGAGATCGTCGAGGCTGTCACAGTTATCGAAACACCGCCCTTGGTCGTCGTTGGTGTCGTCGGTTATGTAGAGACTCCCCGTGGTCTCCGCACCCTTACCACGGTCTGGGCTTCCCATCTCTCCGACGAGCTCAAGCGTCGCTTCTACAAGAATTGGTATCGTTCCAAGAAAAAGGCCTTTACCCGATATGCAAAGAAACACGCAGAAGATGGTGGCAAGTCGACCGCTCGCGAACTCGAGCGTATTCGCAAATACTGCACCGTCGTCCGTGTCCTTGCACATACCCAAATTCGCAAGACTGGTCTCAGCCAAAAGAAGGCCCATCTTATGGAGATACAGGTTAACGGTGGTTCCATTGCTGACAAGGTCGAGTTCGCGCATGGCTTGTTCGAGAAACCTGTCGATGTCAGCAACGTCTTCGAGAAAGACGAAATTATCGACGTTATTGCTGTCACCAAAGGTCACGGTTTCGAGGGCGTCACACACCGTTGGGGTACGAAGAAGCTTCCCCGCAAGACTCACAAGGGCCTCCGTAAGGTTGCATGTATTGGTGCATGGCACCCTTCCAAGGTCATGTTCTCTGTGGCCCGTGCTGGTCAAAGTGAGTATATGTTGCAACTCCTAAAGCTAGACGCGTGTCATTGATCGTGCAGACGGATACCACCACCGAACCGAACTCAACAAAAAGATTTACCGCATTGGCCTCGGCTCTGATGGCTCGAATGCTTCGACGGAGTCAGATATCACGAAGAAAACAATCACACCACTGGGTGGCTTCCCCCATTACGGTGTGGTGAAGAACGATTACTTGATGCTTAAGGGCTCCGTCCCCGGTACCAAGAAGCGTGTCATCACGCTCCGGAAATCGCTGGTGACCCACACTAAACGCTGGGAACTCGAGAAGATTGAGCTTAAATTCATCGACACGTCCTCCAAGTTCGGTGTACGAGGCTCTTCTCTCTACTTCGTGATACGGTCCCTCACTGACATGCTGTACAGCATGGCTCCTTCCAAACGGTTGAGGAAAAGGCTGCGTTCTTGGGAACTCTCAAGGCCAGAGATTGATTTCATGTTCCACTTTTACTACTTAGGCATCATGTTCATCTGTGCACGATTATTGTCCTTGCTATGACACACATTACTTGCTAGTAAACGACTTCGTTAGTTTGAGTGAAGACAAGCATAAATTGTCGTACGCGTGGGCCACTGTGGCGTCGACTAAGAGCTGCTTTCATTCGACCATCGGTAGGTTCACTGTCCAACCGCGAAAAAAGCCAAACGACTCACCCGCAGCGCAAGGATGACTGCTCTGGACATCTATGCTTCCAGGGTCCACGTCGGGCCTCAGACCGTCATGCAGACTTTTGCAGGGTGCCACCGCCTTCGCGTGTGGCCGTTCGACAGCCCCAGTGCTTTTACCACACAACAAAATATCCTCTTCCTCACATCACTCGCAAAGTACATTGCAAGAGACAAACGGACCAGGCGGTTACGAACCATCTGCGGTGAACAGCTACCAGGGTTCAGGTGCTCACTTGCTTCCTTTCCGCCATGGGACACCTTACCTGGGTCGTCCTGTTCCCTCTACCATACAAGCATCGCCTGCAGGCAAAAAAGCCGACGTAAACGTATTCTCAGCCATCCAAGACGGCCACGTGCATGGACGCGTGCTACCCAACCACCGACCTCACGCGGCTCCTGTCCATACCAAAAGAAAATGCCCAGCCCAAAGACGTCGCACACTTTTATGGGTCATGCTTACAGCCAAATCCCCCGGTCGGGCATGGTCTGCTTACCAGGAATTGCTTTCGCATCAGGTTGTGATACCACACCACTTGCTTCACCAATTAGTACGCCACCTTGCATCGATCAAGCCCCGCACACGCACTGTTTATGTTCAGCTCCTTTCTGTTTTGAAAACTTTACAAAGGAATCACGGCCGGGTTCGTCTATGGGAGTGGAACACACTGCTAGACTGTGCCGGAAAACAGTGGCACAAGACACGATTAGAGGATTACGAAAATTCTCTCGACATTTTCAACAAGAGAGGCGTGTTGCCTGTGGGGAACGTTGCAAATACTGATGAATCTCCCCATTCCGTGGCCGTCTCGCCCCTAACACAACAAGATCCAGATATCCGGACGTATAACATCCTTCTTTCCGTTGCGGCTCGTTCCACTTCACCGCCCACAGTTCGTCACGCCACATCTCTTTTACTTGCCTCGGGTCTTTCGCCAGATCGATACACTCATTTATGTCTCCTCCGCTATTTTGCCATCCGAAAAGACTTGAGAAGCGTTCGCCTCACGCTGCGTAAGATGGAACAGCAAGGTTTAGAAGTTGGCTTGGATGGAATCAACGCATGTTTATGGGCATATGCTCGGAATGGGCACATCGACGTCGCATTGCGCATTTATCGCGCTCTTCGCAGCAACGTCAATCCTACACCCAACCTTGAAGGATATGATGCAGACGATGATTCTCGACATATCCTGGAGACCATTGGACTTGACAACCTGGGCGGCTTCAAGCCTGACGGAATCACGTACACGATGATGATTCAGGCCCTTGCTTACCATGGGGATCTGAGAAACGCCCTGAGTGTGTTTGTCGATATGCTCTCTACACCCAACCACGAAGCCAACGTTCGTACGAACGGGCCAACAGTCAACCCGCCGCGCTATAAACCATCTATGGCAGCATTTAGAGGACTTTTCCTTGGATTCGCGCGACATGGGCGAGGACCAGAGCACTGTTCAGTGGAAGCAGATGCCTTTTCAGCGCTTTTCCCGTCTCTGCAGGCTGCTTGGAACCAGGACACTTTAGACGCAATATTTGCTGCATTTTTACGACTACCGACCCTCCCGGGGCCAACTGACAGGCTTGTATATTGGATTTTGGTTGCATTTGACAAGACGAGTGGGAACGATCGTACCAAGCTTCGTGAGGTGTGGACCAAATTGACGGCCAAGTATGGTAGTAACTGGGGCGGACGATTGGAGGAGATTAGGAGATCCATCTTTACTTGTGAAGTAAATGAATAATTGCAAAGTCTCCACGGTACGAGTCTAATGCTTGGATGTAGCAGTGTTCCAAATTGAACAGCGATTAACCATCGGTATTGATGTCCTGATCCCCATGGTCTCTCCTCCATTGAACAAATTCATCCCATCCAACTACACACTTTCTGCTTTGGTACCTTCGGAGGCTGATGCTTCGCCGTATCTCTTCAGTGACTGTCCCCTGCCAACCAGCTTTCCGGATGGCACTGTCGATAGCCTCGATCTTGTCCCATCCTTGCTCAACCATCACCTGTGGTAGAAACGTTGCCGAAAGAGTGTGCCTGGAACCAAAGGAGGGCAGGAAGGGAGAGGAGGAGAAAGGGGAGGGGGCAGATGAGTCTGTAGAGGGGTATATAGACGGATTCGGGAAGCTAATGTTTATCCCATGGATACCAATCGTCCAGTCGAGATAGGACGACGTGGTCTCAAAGTCGGTCAACAACGAAATCCTGCGGGGCGCACAAAGGGGTTGAGAACGGCGCCCCCTCAGGAAGACGAAGCTACGAGGAGGCAGACGCACCCGCATTCGAGTGAGGGGAGTTCTTTCTCTTCGATCTTTCTGAATCGGGAGTCCTTGAAGGCACTTATGAGTGCATATTCTGCAATGCCTTCGTGAATCAACATGGGCTCAAAATTGCCAATGCAGCCTCTCAGCCTGGATGTGCGGCCTGGACGAGAAGACCTAATATTCCAGGTGACGAAGAGGGGACTTTATGACGGTAATTAGCGCCCGAATACAAGATGATATTCCTGACGCACTACTTCTCATCGGGAAAAGAGGGGGGAATCGGTACACTGGGGGTGAGAGCGCAGTACAAGGCATCAAAGGCATGAAAACAGTGTTCGCGGGTGCAGGTCTTGTCATCCTCAACTGCTGTCAGACCTCCTGCTGGGTTGACCGGAAGGAGGGACATGGCGGTCAAGGGGACAAACAACGTTCTTCCGTTCTTCCTATTTGGGCAGCCTCTCAGCAGAGGACGTGACCTCGTTCAGAAGGCAAAAAAAAATAACGGCCAGCCTTGACCATGTCGACTATGAACACAAGGTTAATCTGTATCTATGTAACGTAAAATATATGGTATAAGAGATAATTCAGAGGTGAATAAGGGTAGAAAGAAAGTTGGACTTGGTGGACTGGGTGACGGTGACACGGTGCTAATGTGAACCTAGAAACCATAATGGAGGTGCATAAGACATAGCAAAGTGTGCGAGAAAGGGGTCGGAATGCAGTAGATAGTGGAAGCATGTCGAAAACCTGTCCAAAGGGACCTCATGAAGAGCAACAACCCCATCCCCCCGAGGTAGAGCGCGCTTTCGCGCGCGCTTCCTCTTCCTCCGCCTGAGCTGCCCATGTGGGCGTACTCGCCGACGTCAAAAGCACGCTATCGCGTTTACGGAGCTCATTCTCTTGCTCAATGACATCCTTCTTCTCAATTATTGCTCCAATGAGGGAACCGAAAAGAGTCTGGATGCCTACCAGAAACGATTAGAGGCTAAAGAGACGAGAGAGGTACGTTCTCTGCTCACCAAAATCATCCTTTGCGGAAACTTCGAAGAGCTCCATACCCTGATGAAGACCCCATTCTTGGTCATCCTCGATTTCATCTTCATCCAAACTATTGCTGCTGGTCTCTGTGTTATCGTTCCACCTCCCAACATGTTCACCAAAGTGAGAGCCAAATCGTGACTGTGTGGAGCGGGACAATTCTGTGGTCTTTGATCTACTTAGCTTTACACTGTTGGTCATTTTTGGGCGTGGCAGGCCCGTAGAAGTGTTACAGCGTTTTAGCCCCTCATTGGTAGCTGAATCAAGGTGCGAAGCGCTGTTGGGAGGGGAAGATTTGATAGGTAGTGCGTTCAATGGGGCAGAGCGAATGCTAGTGAAGGAAGTAAACCTTGGGCGTATGTACGACAAAGTGGAAGGTGGCGGTGGGGGCGGCGGGGGCGGTGGAGATGGAGGTCGTGGTGGAGGAAACCAATTGTGTAGGGACAATCGTGCAAGATCTGTAGTGACTTGACGTTGGTGATGCAGGTCAGCTTTTGCGCCGACAATGTAGATGATAAGGTCTGATGGGCAATTTTTCTTCAATTCTAAACAAAGCAATCAAGAATGGGAACCACGACGGAAAAGAGAAGCGCTTTCCTGCAAGCCAACCTCGTACGTCGTCAAAGGTAGAAGCGTTCGTGATATCGTACAAAAGGAGGGCAGCGTTGGCACCTCGATAATACATGGGGGCCTAAGTAGATGTTAGCGACTGGGAAAGGATTTAGATGCGGGGAGATAGGGAAGGGGGAGACGTACCATGCTGCGAAATCTCTCCTGTCCCGCCGTGTCCCAGAGTTGAAGACGAACTTTGAAGCCGTCGACGTACACCTTCTTGGTGACGAAGAAGGCACCGGTGGTAGACGTCACGTTCTTGGGATCGAACTTGTCCTGAGTGTACCGATGGAGCAGGCTGGTTTTCCCGACGCCTGTAGGAGTATTGGAGTGAGGGCTTGGATGGCGAGTGGAGAGGAAAGGAGCGAACCTGTATTGCCCATGACGACTATTTTGGCATCTATGCCTTGTTCGTACCTGTTCATCGGATGGTCCCAAGCGGAATAATCTGCCATACCAGCGACGTCGACGGCGAGTGAGGATGCCACGGAGGGCGGGGGAGGGGGAGAGGGGGAACCGGGAGGGGGAGCGGACAGAGGCAACCAAGTTGGGATCTGACGCGACCCGACTCACGTGCGCTCGCTCGCGCAACTCGGCCCCACTCCGTTCTTGTGGCGCCCGGAAGTCACATAACACATAACCGGTTGGTTTGATTCTGACAACATAACGAAAACAAGTATCCGCTACATACTGACTCTACTCCTGGCTCTCGAGAGGGAACTCGAACACGACATCCTTGCCGGTCAGGCGACGGTACACTGATGAAAACGAGTCCAACTTGTACTCCAGCGACGTCGCGTCTTTGGAGTCCAGGATCCTGTGCCGACTCTTAGCACACAGCCCATCCGGACAGGCACATATCACTCACACTTTCAACAGCTTCGAACCATCTACACCAATACGGGTCCTCTTCCCGACGATCCCAGTCGGATATACAAGGTCTTCCAGGATCTTCTCGTGCACGGACGTGAGCGTACGGGAGCGTGGTCTCTTTTGCTTGGTGCGCGAGTTACGCGTGGGCTTGCTCAGCATCCGACGCTGGGCAACAAAAACAACATGTCTGTCAGAGAATTTCTTTTCCAATTCTCGGGTCAGCCTGCGATATGCATTCAAGTTTAGTGGTCACCCCTGCAAGGACGCACGTACCGTGGCTGGATTTTGCGGAACGCCTTCAGTTGTGTGTATGGGATGAAGACGAGAATCGCTTTTTTGCCACCTCGGACATCAATCTCGCGGGCAGCAGACATCTGCAAGGGACGGAGCTCAGTCTTAAGCTCGGGGACGTTGTTCTCCAGGTCGATGAGGGCCTGAGCAAGACTTATTTCGATCTCATCTGGGGACGTTTGGGGCGCATTGGCGGTACGGGAGATCTTGTGGGTGACAGACATGATGGCCTGAAGATCAACTCCGGTCAGCATCCCACTATACAAGCAGACATCCACCGGAATACGGGCGTCTGCTGAATCTCGCAGCCCCGTGTCTCCCGACAAGCGCGTCTAACAGCACGACAGAATAAAAGCAGAGATACTCACCGGACTGGATGCCTTTGTCAATGTCTTTTTGGTTTTGGCTAGTCGTGCTGCGTGCCCGCCCCGTCTCTGACCCAACCAAACACGACCAAATCACTCCATCTAGGGAAGTGCGACCACCCTGACTTGATTCGCGACCCCCTTTTTAGGACATGTCTCTGCTACGCTTGAACTCATCCACCCATTTCTGCTCCTCGATGCCCCTCGGTATCACGGCAAAAGTCAAGTATCCGTTCTTGACTTCCAGCCCATCTCTAGTGTCACCCTCCTTCCCTTCCGCCGCCTTGCACACGTCCAGTAATGTCATCTTCTTTCCTACCTTTAGTAGCCGTTTCCGATGGGTCATCGCATACACCACTAGATTACTAGCCGTGTACTCCTTCTTTTTGTCCCAGGCCGGTGCAGGTGTATGCGGCGGGAACATCTGAGAAATATGTGCGTAGAAAGTAGTATCTTCCACAAAACGAGCAATGACATCGGAGGTCGCGTACTGCGGGTATAAAAAGAAAACTGGGAAGACGAGCGCCGCACGACTTGGACCATCAGAATCGAAATGCGGGAAATAGGGACCATCCATTGTCCCTTGTAAATTGCTTGTTTGGTAGAGATGTCGTTCCTACCAACCAAGATTTGGGCCGCATCAGTGTTAAATCTACCATACTGCTCACTTCGAAGGCTGTGTGAAGAAGTCGCTTTTCTTCCTCCTTCCTACGCGATCGTTCCTCCTTTTCTTGACGTTGGCGATCTTTTGCGTTCTTCGCGTCCTTTGCGCGTGACCCGAGGGACCGCACGGATTGGTTGTCCGGATCGAACATGATACATCGATCGCAGCAGTCTAGGGCTTCCTCCGGTCGGTCCAGCGCCAGTAACGCCATTGCTGAACGAAATAATGCTTTCGATGACTTGGCGTTAATGGTCAGTGCTTTCGAGCAGTCCCTGAGTACCGACCCATAGTTCCCTGGGCAATCATTGCCTATTGGACGATGCGATGGAAAAAAAACACGCACCCAGTTCAAGATTGCATGCGGCGCGGTTGCAATAGAGCGCTTCTAAGAGTGCAAAATTCGTCGGCTTCACATCGATGCCCTGGGTATAGAAACCAATGGCTTCTCGGTAACGCCTCCCCTTGAAGTAGTCATTTCCTTGTTCTTTGAAATTCTGCGCGATTTCTTAGAAGCGAATCAGCGACATTGAGAGAAGACAATGCATGAGCGTACCATCCCCTGTACCGTCATATGCGAGACTTTGTAATGCTTGGAACGCGACATCTTCCGAGTCCTCGTTAGGCAAAGATTTCGCGAACAACGGAAGAGATTCCAGAGATGACAGTGTCTCCTCAAGATTGACTTGCGCTGGCTGTGGTCCTATCTGTAGGGTCATATTTTACCTGTAGCTGAAATGGTGAGATCATGATAGTTTGTTGAGTGTGGTCTAACCGACTTGTGCCTCTGCTTGACCCGCCTTATGACCGTCCCTTGTGATGGTTCCCCCAGCTGTGCGAGGACTGAAAGCCTCTCTGAACTCCACAGGCAGATTCAAATTCAAGGTCAGTGCGCGCCTGCACGGCCAACCAGTGCTCTGGGTGATACGCACACTAGAGACCCGATGAAGTGGTCGATTTTCTTGTTATTGGAGGAGGTAGGACCAGACACCATCCGTATTTCATGGAGCAACTCCAAATCTGCTGTCAGGTGTAATCGGTCTGGCCATTGCCCAACGGCTGTCTCAGCGGTTTCCGACAAAATCTACATTCCTCGTGGAGAGGCATGTCCAAGCCGGAGAAGAAACCAGGTATTTGCGTATACGTTCCAGTCCGTATCCACCGTAACTCATCATTGCGTCAGTTCCCGAAACTCTGAAGTGATTCACGCAGGTACAACTGTCGATGAACGCTGAGCTCTCATTGATGTTGTTCTTTATGGTAGGTCTGTATTATCCACCCGATTCTTTCAAGACTCGGCATTGCCTGCGTGGACGCCACCTCATGTATCAACGGTGCAAGGAATACAACATCCCGCATCGCAAAACGGGAAAACTTGTCGTGGCACACGAAAACCAACAATTGTATGTTGAAAACTTGCTCCAGAAATCTCACCGGCTTTCACGGCTTTCCTTGGCATTGGCACTAACAAACCCGGTACTCCCCGTTACCCTCATCACCGGAGACCGTGCACGCGAGCTGGAGCCTGATTTGTCAAAGGAGATCACTGCTGCCCTCTGGAGCCCAGAGACGGGTATCATCGATTCGCATGCGTTCATGGAGAGTCTCGAAAGAGACATCTTAGAGTCCGAGGGAGGAGAGCTCATGTACTCAACACGCGTCGTCCGCGTCGATCCTTACACGGCTCCTGCAGGATTTCCGACGGTACCTCCTGGTTGGGTAGTGCAGGCTGTGACCGGTGGTGTACGGGAAGGAGATGCCTTCCTGGCGAAAACGCTCATAAATGCGTCTGGATTGTCCGCCAACCTCATTTTGAACTCTCTTCTCCCCGAGTCTTCTCGGATACCGATATATTTCGCGCGTGGTTCATATGCAGCGTACAGTGGCCCAGGCATTTCGAATGTCAGCCACCTCATATATCCTTGCCCTGAGACTGGCCCCAACAAACACGCTTTCCAATCGCTTGGCACACACTTGACTCTCGACTTGCAGGGCGGAGTCCGGTTTGGGCCCGACCTTGAATGGATATCTCCACCGACGGATGCACCAGATTTCTGCACCAACGAGGAAAATGCTGACTTTTGGACGCAGCACCTAGTACCCAATGAATCGCGGCTAGAGGAGATGCACAAGGCGGTGACGGAGTATCTACCAGGGGTCATATATCAGGGATTTAGAGCGGACTACGTGGGCATTCGGCCGAAGCTTGTGGTTTCAGGATTCAAAGATTTCGTTATACGGAAGGATTATGCAGACGGAAGGGACAGCGGTCTGATGGTGAGCCTGCTAGGTATCGAGAGTCCTGGGCTCACGTCCAGTCTTGCGATTGCCGAGTATGTGGTCGAGGATGTGATTCTGTAGTTAGTAACCCAGGCCATGATTTCCTCCGTAGTAGCCTAATTTGAGCTCAGACGAGGCTTAGCAATCACTCGTCTCACCTTTCCCAGTATCCACCATCCACCATGCTCCGCTCAACCTTCTCAAGGACCGTCCTCAGCGCTGTTGCGTCAACAAAGGTATCAAGGACAACCGTCCCCCCTGTTTTTACTCGTGGATACCACGAGAAGGTCATTTCTCACTACGAGAGCCCACGAAACGTCCGTCTTATCGCCTATTCACCCCTAGTGCTAGTACTCACTTAGCTTTCAATCTAGGTGGGTTCTCTTCCCAAGAACGACATCAATGTTGGCACAGGGCTTGTGGGAGCGCCTGCGTACGCAACTTGTTTCTTTCCGTCCGCAACGTACAATACTGAGTCGAATCACTTCCTTACCCAGCTGCGGTGATGTGATGAAGCTTCAAATACGTGTGGACGAAAATGGCATTATCAGTGATGTCAAGTTCAAGACCTTTGGCTGTGGAAGTGCCATCGCCTCAAGCTCCTACATGACTGAGCGGGTGAAAGGCCTTTCGCTCGACGAAGCCTCCAAAATCAAGAACACCGAAATCGCCAAAGAGCTATGTCTCCCCCCTGTGAAACTTCACTGCTCAAGTTAGTATTTTCTCATCACATCACCAAAGTTTCTCATCTGATATGCCCATACTTCCCACAGTGTTGGCCGAGGACGCCATCCGTTCCGCCATTCGCGACTATCGTTCCAAACGGAACAACTTAGCCGACCCCAAACAAGCTGGCTTTATTGAAGTGACACAGAGCTCTGTGACGGGAGAAACCGTCGCTACTGCTCATCCCACCCAAGCATCCTAGGAAAGCTGTGTTTTCCCGAGATCGTGCTCTACTTTACTTTGTACTGGCATCTTATTTCCTTCTAGTTTCGAAAAAGCCACCGTGTACTTACATACATGCCCATGCAACTTTTCATTAGCATTAGACCAACGGCCTCAACTAGATGTGATAAAGTTGAGATTATCCCAGTGAACACATAGTTCTTGGTCTGCTGCGTTCTAACCTTGATTACCACTCCCTTTCTGCCCCACAAATGAGAAGCTCCCGGCTGCAAACCACCGTTCGTTGGCTTCCTTAACTCGCTGAGCGGCCGCGGCGCGATTGGTCAACTCGAAACCTAGAAGGGCCAATGTAGAGCACAGGACAAAAATAGTGAACAACCGACCTTGGACTGGAGTTACGGTCAGGGATGTGGCCGTTCCTGATGTCGTCGAGCCGCTTTGTGCTGACCGCGTCAGTGCTGCTGTCCGCAACCGATTTGCCTTTGATAGTTTTGCTGTGGGTTTTATCAAGGCTTAAAGCACGATCTGACTAAGGAGATTATTACTCACCTCGACTCTTGGCTTCTCCTAGTCCAGCCCGGACCTTGCCCGTTCCGACGCCGATCATACCAAGGCCCTTCGTCTGGTCAAACGCACCAACCTCTTCCTCGGCCTCTCCGAATGCCATACGATTCTGGAGTTTGCGTAGCTCGGTCTGAGCGTAAGCTTCCTTGGCCTTACGAGCGCTGAGGACGAGGGGTGACGCCCAGCGGTGAAACAGAGGAACAGGACAAACCGTTTCCCTCCTCTACGCTTCTTCGGTCCGTCATTCGGAATGGGAAGTGCTTTCGTAATCTTGGCGGGTGGGGGGGCTGCCAAACGATCTATGTGCTTCTCAATCTTATCCCGAAGATCCTGACCGTACGATGCTGCCCAACCATCAGCACAGCGCTCCCTCGCTCACAGGATAAACTCACCATCTCTGCGGGTTCGCTCGAGGTCCATGCGAGCGGCGAGCACGCATTTTGCGCCAACTGTTCGTTGGACCTTGAGTTGGTACTCTGCGGGCGTTTGTTGTACTAGATCGCATTGAAACACGAAGCCGGTGTGCCGACGCTGGGTTACCGTGGAGAACCCGAGCGCGATCTTTTTTTGGGCACCAAGAAGCTAGGTAGAGGATATGGTGAGAAGGGCAACAGGGTAGAATTACAGACCCACGTGGACATTGCACGATGGCATTTTGGCTAGTGGACCAAGGCCACCAGCAACGCCGAGAAGTTTTGCGGCTGTAGTAGTACCAACAATAGCTGATAGGTTGGGTGCAAGGACATTCATTCTTGAGCTAACGTACATGAATATCTGCAATGACAAGAGTTAGAGCAGGAGAGTCGATAGGAAGGAGCGCAACTTACAGTTTTGCGTGTTTCCTCTAGACGGTCGGCCAGATCACAGGCCCGCTCGACTGCTTTCCAACGCTCGTCGGAAAGGGGTAGTCCCGTGCTCGTTGTTGCGGTGATTAAGACACTCATGATCACTGCGGCGGGTAGTACACCCGTTAGGTCAACCTTTGTGGGATCCTGGTAGAACAAGAGCTAAAGAATCCCCTCGAACGCGCAAGTGATTAACAAACCTCATTGTTGGCGAGGATGCGCACCGCTCGCATGTATTGTGTAGGATCCTGGACGAGCTGTTCCAGTTCGGGGAACTTGGGAGCGTAATGGTCGCGAATGAACTTGGGGGGCTCAGCGCACGAGAGGAAAGTAAGGTGTTCAAAGCTCACTTTATGTACGACAAGAATTTCATTATCGACATCGACGGATAAGTTATTTGCCTGCACGATGAGAGTGTACTCTGGGTTCAAGTGAGCTGGGAGTGACATCGCGTCTGCTGAGCTGGGATTTGCTTGGTATTTCGCGATTTCCTACGGAACAGGAACAAGGCTTGAAGATGGATATGGAAGCGGGGAAGGCTGGATTTACCTTTAAAATATCGGACATTTTCTTGCTACTTTCTAGCTTTGCAATGGAGGTGATGTCGTTTATTGCGCAGAGATCCATCTGCTGGACATCTTCTGCGTCTAGCTCGTCTGCTGGCTTCACTCCACCTTCGAGTACGAGGCCGCTCCCAGAGACTTGTCGAACCGCTTCCTCTTGTTCTTCCTCGTCCTCGTCTTCAGTCATGTTGATGTCACCCTCTGCCTTACGCTTCTGTCCGTTCGGTGCAGAGCCGGTAGTCGGAGCGGGAGCATCGTCGTTCCCTTCGTAGTCTGCACTGCCGTTGTCCGAGAGGCCGTCAAGATCAGCGAGGAGCTCGTCCGCAAGTCCACTCATTGACAGGAAGGTAATTCAAGAGGGCGCGCCGGTGAATTGTGTGATACCAATTTTGGAAATATGGTCCGTGCACGGTGTCTCTGAATATATAAGCGGGGTGTGTGCATGTATGCACCTCATACTTACCTTGATGGCGCATGCCCTTTCATGTACCCGGGTGTGCGGGCTGTTGGGACCTTCCATAGCACGGCGACCCTGTCCACACAGAGGGTAACTATGGCTTGTATGGGCTTTGGCTCATGCACTGTCTCAATATTTTCCTGTCCTGCCATGGCCACTCTGGCTGGGCAGGCCTTTTCTTTTTTATTGTCCCTTGACTGTTCTAACCCTAACCCTATGTATATGTCTTGTAATAGTAGTTGTGCATGCATTGTACCGTACCAAATGGCCTCTCATGCACCAGATTCACCGCGTTCGTCACAGTCTCCCCCACCTGCGGGGTCGCAAGGCGATTTAGAACTCGAATTACATGGACTTGCAAATGCCCTGTACAACCTCGGCACAACTGTCATCAACGACTCCACAAAGGAGCGTGATAAACCGGCGGGAGGCAAGCAGGTCGGCCTTCGAGCGTATGTCTCTCCACCGTTCTCCCCATGGAGCGCTGTTCATGTACACGCATGCATCAGCAACGAAGTCGTCCAGCACCTCACAACCATTGATGACATGGCACAAAATATTCGAACTATGATTCCGTTCCAAGTACTACAAGACATTGATAACGCAAGAAATCCCATGCAGCTCACCAAGGACAGGCTTGAGAGAGCTGCGACCGAAAACCAGTTCATGAACGGAAAAATTGCCGCCATTGATGTATGTGGTCTAGTTCGGTTTTCCTGCCTTCCTCATCGTCGTTTCATCCAAGTCTTATCGCCGGTTGTTGAATGAGGCGCTTGCAAAGAGTTTTCCTGATACCGCAGAACATCTCTATCCCAGGCTAGACGTCAAACAAGAGCGTGTGGACCCCTGATATTTAACTCCGTCGTGCGTTTACCATATCAATGGAGTAGTATCCCCCGCAAGAATCCTCCACTGTATGAATTACGTCCCACGGACACTCCCCGCTGCGTCAAACTGTATCGTCGTGCATGTTATTCCCTTGGTGACTTGCCTTGTCTCTGTTTGTCCGGTGCTCTGCCTGAGATCACATCGTTTCGGATTCAAACAAGGCAATTCTTATCTTTGTTCAACTCTCTCAACTCCGCCCTCCCCCACCCTTTTTGATCCGCTAAAAATGGCGTCCATGGTTAGTACGTTAGCGATACCGTCTTTCATCGGCTTTCCCTCCACCCTTTACTTCACGCGGTGATCGGAAGCGCTCAGATTCTCAGAAGCTTGGCCTCGGACATGTCACTTACGTCCGTGGCTTCTGTACCTTTACACCCTACTGGCTTTGTGGCGCCTGCGCAAGCCATATGCTATCATTACCGCTAGTGTATTGAGTGCAACCTGAAATTTGTCTACCACCTGTCTATCTGCACGAGCGCGTCCGGCCAACGTACACATGCATTCCCGCCTTTGGTTGCCTGGATCCATCCCGGACATTCCCTGGTGTTCCACCGCTCTAAAACCGTGCCGCCTACGGCCCGCATCATATGGCACGGTCAATTGTGTATAAATGCCAGTATGAAAATTTACCCTGCGGATGAAGCCGGCCGTTAGTCCGTTCGAGGAATATGCGCGCCCTCTGAAAACGTCATCGTTTTCAATGAAAAAGTGTTGCCAAGTCTGCACTGACAATTCAAGCTGATCCCCATCATCAGCTATAGGAACATCATTTCTGCGGTTGATGCGGTCAACTCAACAAATCCGTAAACCAACGAACCAATCAATTTTTTGCGAGATTCTCACCGGAACTAATTTCATCCGTCAGTGCGCCCAATTCAGTCAAGTGGTCTTTGAGGCGACAGACTCGAGATGCTCGAGCGGTCACCTGTGTCATCCAGAGTAGCACTATGGCCACCCTATAGTTGAAACAAAAAATCGTTCCCGTGGTCCTGACACCTCCTCGGACCTTCCGCTGGGCGGAAATCCCAGGTAAAACGACCGCCTTCAGCTGATCGTAGTAACTGAAATTTTCGGGCGCTCATCACGTTGGCATTGCAGACCGAAACTAGCTCCTAGTGCAGGCAGGGTGATCAAGGACCCCGAAAACGTTCGTTTCCTAGTGTGAGCCAGTTCACTTCTTAATTCTACCTTGACCAATATGGGCAGCACGTGGCTACTCATTTTGCGAGTGACCAACGATCAAACCATTTCTTGTACGGCTATGTGCTTATTAACAGCCCTTCCTGAGACGGAAACGAGACACTTTGCCGACCGCGGTGAGAGATTGCGTACAATCCCGCTTCCACGTACTTGCATGCAGCATTCATATCATATCATGAGCAGTATCTGCTGTTGCTCTGCTGAACACGTTTCAGCACAGGGTTGTCAACGTAAACCACAGCCTACAAGGAGGGGTACAGGGCTATGTCCCATGTTCGATAATTGCAAGCTGCGTGGGCGGTTTACTGTCATGTCGTACGATGGGGACCCATAGCCATTCCCTCCGCATCTCGCGCCTTGCACGCTGTTCACAGCAGAGCACCGCTCGCTTTGATCATGGAGCATGGGAATCACAATGCGATTGATGGGCTGCAAAACATCCCGATTACACGCATACTCTGTCTGTGGACCCACAGACGTGCCACGCTCTCCTGTCCTGTCCGAAAATAACACGAGAGCATGTCAGATAGGAGTTAATTGTCGGATATGTCGGCGGTAAGATAGGTACCGATTGCCACGAGGTAGGCTTGACAAAAAACACTAGGTTAAGTCGTCGCGGGAGGAGGGAAAATACGACGGATTGATGAGATGAATGCACGTCTCTGGCTCCACGTCTAGCCGACGCGATATGACTCAGTGGGGCAGCATACGCGATTCTGCACTGGGGCTCGGTACTTGCGGTTCAAAATGGATAAAGGTACCGTTGAATTAATGGACGAGTTTAGATATTCCCTATTACGCAAAGTATATGGGAGACCAATGCGTGCTGCCGACGTAACAACACGGTGAACAAGACGCGAAATGGGACATAGGGGATCATCATTCGGCAATTTCTTGCCTGCATGTTTAGGCCACATAGGGACTTGGCTTAACATGGTAGACCGCGGTTCTGTTGTGAGGAGATTTCTGATTCACGCGTGTTGATACACGTGTACCTGTTGCTGTATGTACATCATCAGCCCACCAGGCCGTTGGTGCACAGTTGAGGTATCAGAACGACGCCCAGATCCAGAATATCAACTGAATTATTCCTGAAGGAGGACTGATTGTGATCTATACCGTATAATAATATCAAAAGGGATGACGGGGCTTCTCACGGACATACGGAACGGAATGTTTCTTTCGATACCAGCTACAGGAGCAACATGAATATCATATTTCCAGATCTCAATGGGCGGAATCATAGTGTGCTGATTCAACGGCCAGCAAACGAGACACACGAGGAGATGATTAAAAGGGGCCACCCTTGAGGGGCGTGCTGACTTCCCGCAGATAGTTACGGGATGTAGCTTAGAGTCCACGTTAAGCTGTTAAACATCATAGGTCCTCGTTGTTCAGTTCTGTGCACGACGGTGACTTGCAACGCAATCAGTCTGACCCTGGTGAGCTACTTCAGAAGTCGAGTGTTGAGATCCAACGCAGGAAAGTCGGCTCGAATGTTAAGATTATGAAGAGGGACTTTTTACTGGTGCTTATAGCGTCCATCATTGACTCCTCGGAGATCGAAGAAGGGGAGCGCTAGATTTCCGGGAAGGCTGGATAAACCGCTATTCTGTCACGTGGGACATCGAGCGGGCATAAGGTGTTCCCCGCCCGAGAGTGAACGGCAGTTACCGGGTCAAAGGTAGGAGAGGAGCAGATGCAATCACCCGAATCGAAACGTGTCGGGATGGCCAAAACCAACAAAACTGTGGTTGTCAGACGACTATGCTAGGTGGCGAGTCAGAGCGTATCTCGCAGAAACGTGGGCGAAGCGATTTGGAATTGGCGTTGATGATGATGATGATTAAGGAAGAACGCGACCATCTTCGCGAAGTGATGTGCAGAATCTAAAAAGGGTGCTAGACAAGCCGACAGGAGGGAGTCTTGCAGCAAAGGTGAGGGGTAGACTCGATAGCAAAATAAACACAGCGGACGACGGGACACCGAACACCGTCATTATCACGCGGGCGTAACTCGTTCCCAATGTGCTTGCGGACGACTTTCTTCGGCGATACTGTTACCCATAGTCATGACGAACTTCGGACAGCGAGGGCGATGCACGTGCAGATAATGGAGTCCTGTGGAATCGGGGGTTACACTTCATCATGCACGAAACAGAATCGATTCGTGCGAACATTGTAGAACAGTTCATGTACGCAAGTGTCCCCGTCTTCCCAATGGGAGACCATGTCGGCACTAGTGGCTCTAGCGTCAGCAGATGCATCCGCCATCGATTGCAGACCTACCGTCCGCCTTGATTGAGATTTTCGTTTATCTGGACCAGCACAATGTATTTGCTAGTCGCAGGGTGTCAACGTGCTTCCCTTGGACTCTGCCGCTACAACTCACAAACCGGATGGTTGAATCTCTATCATTCGATCTTTGACCCGCTCTTTAATATCCTTCATCCACGATTTCACTTGCTCACGATCCGACGACCACGTCGCGTGCTGGAGTGTCGTCTGGAGAAGCTTCTTCATGTATGCACGGAGTAGCTCGGTGTCAAAGGTTGGCTTGACCGGGTGAGGAGAGGTGGCCTCTGAACGGGATATTGGGGAGCGCACGCCGTATGAGGTCGACATCCCGCCGTGTTGCGATCTGTGCGCTGGCGCGGTGTGCTTGGGTTGCTTCCCTTGTTTGCTCGCTGTTTGTACTACACTCTTCCCATTGGCTCCGCAAGCCCTCCGAGCACATCTTTCTCTGTAGCGCCTCATGTCGTCAATAACCTTTCCGCATTCAGAGGACGACCTCGTTCCTTCCTCGTCAATGCGTGATTCAATGCATGCACAGTTCTATACACCACCCGCTTTTGACTTGGGTAGTTCCTTTCAGATGAACCCACACTCCGCTCACCCGCCACGGACGCCTCGTCCTAGTACGGCAGCCCCGTCGCACTTTGGCAGCACCACCACGAATTTGTATGATGAAAAATCCGAAGAACAGGCGACTGAGGGGGGGCTCCCAGGTGCTGCTGATGAGGGTGAAGAAGTCGATGAAGAGAACGAGCGGGCGCTGGAGGTAGCCAAAAAGGTCAGCAGACACGAGGTATGGCGGGACATGTTAGTAACCAGCGAGGGTCGAGACAAGACATTCGTAGGTGTTGTGTCTTTCCGCGAGAGCAATTGTGTTAACATTGGGCGACAGAAACTGATGCAGTATTCGATACGTGTATACCTATTGCTACACACCAAACTTCTGTTCCGAAGTGGCAAGGCTCTCTGGCAGCAGGCACTTGTGAGGAAACTCGAGTCTTGCCGTAGTGGATTCTCTTTTACAAGGTGCCACGCAATAGAATTCGTGTTTTGGATACTCTGACCTCTGCGCGATAGAAAAATGCTCATTCTGTTCAACTGGCTGACCCCATTGAGTACCATCATGGCACAGAAAACTGTTCCCTACTCCTTTGGTGGTTCATCGCTGACCCCGCATGGTCTTATGGATGTTCCAGCAAAAAAATTACCACCATCTTTCACGGGTGACCTCTTCTCGCACCCATTTTTGCAAGCGTTGCTTTCGGCACCACCTCCCGTATTACTAGATCTGGTGAACGGCCTCTCCGACGATATATATACGTTTTCACGGCTAGGACTGGTCGGTGCCAAAACGGGTGCCAGGGCGGCACGTTTTGCAGATTGGTGTTGGTTTTTCGGGATACTGGTCGGCTTGGTTGAGAATGGCGTTGAAATGGGTGTCGTAGAAGGTCTTCAGCGCGAAGGTAATGATTCACTGGGCGATGGCAGACGCATGCTGAGAACATTCGCAGTGGAAAATCGCGCATATACGGAGTCGCTAGAAGGGGCAACATCGAAATCGCGGCCCAAGATTGCGAAGCTGGATGAAAGAGAACTTGCGAGACTGCGACGCAAGACGTATTTGTTGCAGATTTCTCGGGTGAAGTTGATCATGGATTTCATCTTTGTTTGTAAGACACTGGTCATGGTGGTCCTGATTCTGTTTGTTGACCTACTCTTTTGCCAGCATATGATATCTTTAGAGTGAAGCGGGGGAAAGATACCATTCAGTCACTTGCAGGTCTCACGGCTGCTGTACTCAGGTGCGTGATGTCTTGAGGCGCATTGATCGCGACTGACCGTGCGATGCTAGCTGCGCAAAACTATACGATAAGTTCAAATCCGTGCTTGTCAGCAAGACCATTTCGAGCATGGGTTGAGATGCATGAGGTGTCCTGTTCGAGCATCGTGTGTGACAGCTGTGGATGGTCGACTGTTTAACATGACCCAACACATGGTAACTATGTTAGATGTACATTGCGAATTGGTTAATATTACTGCCACCGGGAGCTCGTTTTAGGCGGTGGTAGCACGGAGGCACGCTGTGCTTGGAGGGAGTCTACTTCCTGTTCGAGAGCACGGATGCGCTGGTTGGCCTCGTCCAGGAATTTTTTGTGTGCAAAATGGCTCTGGGTGAGATGTAGTGCCTGTCGAGCAAAGGGAGTTGAGCGGTTAAGCGGAGGGCAGGGAGAACTGACCATATAGACGGCCGAGCCGAGGAGGGCAACAGGGATCATGGCGGGGAGGAGAGAGGCATAAAAGTCTGCATGGGCACTGCGACGGGTGCGAAGGGGGCGGAGGAGAGACATGTCGTGAGTGGCGTGTGTGACAGTTGCCATGATAGTCGTGATCACAATCTCTTGCCTCGTCCAACCAAGTTTTTTTTTTTCTCTCTCTTACTGCCACATCACCCTTCATTTTGCGACATTCTCCCTGGACTGGCCCGTCTCTACTCAAGTCTCGATGTCCGACGAAAAGGCTAACTCATCGTCCTCTCCCACTAGTGATATTCCATCCCACTCCCGGACTTCCCCACTCCGCAGCACTTACCATCCGGCGCACGCTCTCGTCCCTCCTCGCCTCCCACCAGCCTCGTCCTCATGTCCTCGTCCTCAGCCCTATCGTTACGTTCGTCCCCGTGGTCTCCGAATATGGAATTTGTTCAAGAAATGGTCCCCCGTCTTGGCCTATGGTGCAACCAGTCTCGGCTTCCTACTCGCCATTGCGTTTTGGAAAACGCAGCTTTTCGATGGTAAGTAACACCGGCCTCTTGATTAGCTCCCCACTCTATCCCCCGCCCCTCATACACAAAGCACATGTTTTCATTCTGTCCCCACGATGACATCCATCTGACCCGATCAAGGCCTTGACCAGCTTTCCCACTGGCTGCGGAACGATGAGTACTTTGGATTTGCTGTCCTTTTTGCCCTCATATTTATTACCACTTTTCGTACGTTCCTGGATCACATTAACGCACGCATCCCCACTTACACAACTCAGCTCCCCTCCCGCTATATTCTACGCTGATCACGCTCTCGGGTTATACCTATGGTCCGTGGATTGGCGCGGTGATATCCTATGCGGCCGCGCTATCTGGTGCAATTACTGTGTTTTTACTTTCCCGTGCATTCCTCCGCGAGCACATTGCTCGCTGGTTACAGTCGACACGCGGATTGTGTCGGGCCGTTCGTGCAATCGAGCGCAAACCACAATTGCTATTCCTTGTCCGCCTCGCACCGTATCCCTACAACGTCATGAACGTCCTTCTTGCTGCAACCACCCTAAGCATGAGGACCTATGTCACATGTACCGGTCTTTCCCTCTTCAAGGTGATCGTCCACACCAGTATTGGTGCAGGCATCAGGTCGTTTAGTGCAGGTAAGGGGGATTCGTCTGGGGCAGATGAAAAGGACGGCTGGAGTAGAGTCTGGACGATCGGAGGTATTGTGCTCTGCCTTGCCCTCTTCGTATACCTTAGCTGGGTTGCACGGCGGGCAGTAGACGATGAACTGGTTGACGAAGTAGAGCCATCCAGCAGCATCTCGGAGGAAAGAGTGGCATTTTTGAGTGCGGACGTCCCGCTCGAGGATGAGGTCGCCACGCATCCGTACGGTCGCTTCCCACCAGCATCCCGTTCACGGGAGATCATGTCCGAAGCGCAGCTGAGTTCGCGCGACCTTGTTCTCTCCTTGCGCTGCGAGACGAGCACTGGTGCGGTATAGTAGCCTCCATTGACCTCTTGCAGGCATTTTTATACCGTATGAAGTAGAACGGAAGTGTGTATTTCTCCTGGAGTCGACCAGGGTGTAAACCTTGTTATTTCCTTCCCTTTACTAGCCTTGGACCTATGACGAGCTAATTTTCCTATTGCTTGTATACAGCCATTCGTTGGTTTTCTTATCTCGCTTCATTAAATTACGTGCTGTGGATATGCCACGATCGTACGATGCCGTGTGCATGTTCGGCAAGTCCCGGGCGGCCAAGTGTCAACGACGCCACATGAACCTTGCCATAAAACAAGAGATCACCACAAGGCGACACGGCCCCTGTGTGCCGTGTCCAGCTCGTTCACTTGCTTTACCCCCCGTGTTGGCTAATGAAAGCCATATGGCATCCGAGTGCATTCGCTTGAACCTAACCTTGATGAGGGCACTCGTGACGTCACATGTCTGTCACATGACAGATACGAGACAAACGTGTACAAATATATTCCTATTTTGTAATTATATTCCCGATCAGAATTCCGTCCGATCAGATCTGCGGGACCTGATTGCGTCCCTTCCCGATCGGGCGAGCGGACGCCGTGCGGTGCGTTTGAGTCCAGACCCAGGTGAGAACAACATTTTCATTCGGCGACCGTTGTTGCGGTTGCGCCCACGCAAAATGAACACTCAACGCCGCACACAACGCACAATGCACAAGCTTCAATTGTATGGCACCAAGCTCGAGTCAGGATATCAATGAGTGGGTAGCGAGTATACGGGGTAACCGTATGTAACAACCAGAGGAAGCGGGCAACGAGAAAAAACAAAAGGAAAAGAAGAAGAAAAAAAGGTATCAAAAAATGGAGGTGAATGGAGCGTGATACTACATGTGAGATGAGTCAAGGTATACACGACGCAATGTGTGAGAGCAATGCAAACGACCAGACGGGTATGATGGGTTTCGTGAAATGAATGGACGGACATCTTCCGATTTCGTATATAAAAAGCTTCCAGGAGCAGAAGCGAACAAGAATGAAAGGGAAAAAAAAAAAGGAACGCAAATCGTGAGATCAAGGTAGACAGCGAATGATATCGTCCAAGTTCGAATGAAGACGGTCGGAATAACAATCATGAACCGCGCACCACGTTTCTAGAATCCCTCTGCTGGCGCAGGCACGTCTATCGTTCGCCCGTCGTTTTTGGTATATTGCGGAGGGAGATGTTCATTCAAGGGCACAAAGCCGAAATCAGGCGAGACTTTTTCAAGGAACTAACAGTCAGTAAGTCACGCCGTAAGACAGGAGCGGATGACGAGACGACGTACAACGGTTGATGTCCGCCTCAGCCCCGCCGTAACCATCCGTGAGGGGAGGCGTGTTTGCCTGGGACGATGATGTCTGTGATGCGGCACTAATTGAGGAAGCGCTGGTCGAGGGACGCTGCGTTGCATGTGCAGGATGTCCCCATCCATTCCGGCCATCCATCGAATCGATGGATGGGTTGCCACCAACGGCAGAGTACGCGAACTCGGTTTGGTTCGAGCTGAATCCATAAGGGTCGACAGAGGGTAATTGAATCATACTCCGAACTCTCGGCATCGTTCCGTTTTGCTCATCGGCTGGCTGTGGAGATGACGATGGCCGTTCCGAATGGTGTTCGTAAGGCGACGGGTAAGGACTCATAGCTTGGCTGTGGCGCCGGGGACGCCCCACCCTGAGCGAGTTGCAAGGGCCGTACGGCTTTGAGGACGAAGGCGGACGGGAGAGAGTGGGAGAGATAGGGCGGTGGTGGCTCGAGCCCGGGCGGGAGTAATCGCTATGGTGATACGTCGTATGTGTTGGCGACTCCTCGTACGGAAGGGACGAGACGGATGACATCGAGTACCCGGTAGTGGGACGGCTGTGCGTGTCGGGGGACAGCGACGGCGGGGTGTGGTCGCTGTGAATGGACACGTTGGAATATGAAGAGGCGTATGACGTGTTGATGGTCGGGGTAGGACGCGCACTGTACCCATTTGTGGTAGGGGGGTTCAAAAGCGAGGAGAGACTACCCGAATGGCTGGGAGCGGAGCTGTTTGGGGAAAAGGACCAGCTCTGCTCTGTGTACGGGTATTGCGGGGACGAGACCTGCGGGTTGTGGTGGGCGTAGCCAGAGTCGGTGCCCATCGCGCTGAACTGTGCAGAAGGGGAATCATCTGCGGGAGAGATCTGCTGGAGGCTGTGGGACTGGCTGAAGAGGGAGTGGTGCTGCGAGATTGCAGGCTCTGAGGGAACGGTGAGTGGCGGCAGGGCCGCACGGGGGTATGAAGTTCCCCAGCCTGCTGCACTAGGAGAGCTGAGTGGGGTGAACGAGCCAGGAGCAGAGAATCCACGCGCGCGACCGAGGATGGTGGGTTTGCTCACGATGGGAGGGACGGAGAGGGGGACTGGACCGACGCCGATAGCTGAGCGAGGCGGTGGGATGGACGGTGACTCCTGGGTATCGCGCTTTCTCGGCTTAGGGATGCGCGGGGGGACGCGGCGTTTAAAATTGGCAACGACCTCTGGAGGGGAATGGCGATTGAGGGTTGGGTGAGCTGGTGGCTGTGTAAGAAGGCGAAAAGGTTGGAGGCGGTGCGAGTGTGACTTACACCATGTGCTTGCATCGGGATCATCGATGGCAGGGTCAACGTTGCGTAGGTTCACTTTGCGCATGAAGCCATAAATCTGTATGGAAGGGGTTCATTAAGCAACATGAGGGGGGCTGGTGGGGGGGAAGGAAAGAAGCACGGACGTTGAGTTGCCGAGAGAAGGAAGCAAATCTGGATTGACGGTAGACACTCGGAAGAACATGAAGGGCAAGTTGCTCTGGACGCTCTACAATGATATGTTCTCCAGCAGGATCCCATCTGATCATGTGATGGTTTTCTGGACGCTCGAGGAGGCTGCGGAGCAGTTGGGAGGGGAGTAAGAGTGAGGGGAAAGGGTACGTACGCGTAAAGTTTTGTGAGAAAAGTGGCCTGTGGCTTCGACTCGGACTTTGCTGGCTGGTGGTCGTGGGACTTGAGGATGGGCGGGGGCGACGGGTCGTCAGAGGGGGAGTCGTTGGGAGAGCTGGGTGGGTATAAGGAAGATGTGGTGGATATCTGGGGGTAGGCGTGGTCGGGATGGCGTGACCACTGTGGTCGAGACGGAGGGGAATATGAGGGAGCGTAGAGGTCTTGCATGTCGAACGTTGCTGGGCGTAGGGACGGAATGGTGGCGAGCTATGTACTTTGAAAAAGAAAAGAAAAAGAAAAGAAAAAGAAAAAAAAAAGTCAAACAGACAGAGGCTGTCGACGCGGTGGAGTTGGACGATCTATGTATATTATAAACACCCATGGACCGGTGGAGAATTCATATTCCCCGAATTTAGTCCTTACGTGACCCCCCCCTCCATTTTCTCCCGCAGGTCCTCGTACGTAATCAAGGGTCCTCAATACAAGCCGCGGCCGCGTTCGGAAATCACCCTCGGTAAACTCTGCAAATAAATACAAATATCCACATACGGATATCATGCCACGCCCTCGGCGCCGAGGTAACCTGCGCTTGTCCTTTTTCGGCGATACTCCGTCCACACTGTATCGCGATCTCCGCTGCACTATCTTGGGGCGAATCTACTCTGAATCTCGTGTCAGCGACCCAGCGCGCTCTCTCTCTCTCTTTCCTCCCACGCCCCACATTGGCTCGTCCGCTTCCCCCTTGGTTCACTTTCGCACTCGCCGGGGTCCTGTCACCCCCTGTTTGGAAATCGAACCCATCGCCCGATTTGGTCTCTCCGCCTCCTCGACGATCCGCCCCGACGCAGTTATCAGAGATCCTTTGCTTACGTATTCACCGACTCCCTCGACCCCGACACGTTCTCCTCTCCCCGCCGATCCCATGCAACCCCGTGATCCCCTCCCCGCCCTCCGCTTCCGTCGCCATATCCATCTCCTTCTTTTCTACTCAGTCTGCTGTCAACACTTGCGATTAGTATAGATTGCTTGTAATCAAGTATCATATCACTAATGTCATCTACTATCAAAGGCGCATCTTCACAGGTTAGCCTGTGCTGCATAAGTACTTCCAAACAAACGTATTAATATGAAAAAAGAAAAAAAAAAGATGGGTAACTGTGTAATGCAAATAGTACAAGTGAAACTGCAGTCTTTCTCCACAAAGCAAGCAGAATGTCTAGCGAATGATGTAGCAAACAGAAACGACAGACCTTGGCCACACGACCCTCGCAAGGTCACCGGCCCAGAACGACCACCCCCGCCTCACAGTTCGCCATCATAGTGTATCGTCACGCTGTTGAACGCACCAAACAAATCCCCGTCCGATGGTGAGTCCAGTCCGTCGTCGTACCCAACCATGCCAGTTGAAACGACACATCCTTGCTCTTCCAGGTGCAATGAACGCGATTCCTTCAAGTGTCGGAAATTGGCAGCATCGGTTCCATTCGACGAAGCCGGAACAATCTAGACATCGCAGTCCCCAATCAGCAAGTGCACCCACATCACCACGCGTCGCATAGCACATCCAAGTCACGTGTTCAGCAGAAAAACGAGTAAAACGTACCGGAGGTCGAGTGTGTCGCAGAAGACCCCAATTGATCTTGGAAAACCATTTGTGATGCTTCACCTCACTTGCACCGCTCCTACTTCCTAACCGAGTCCGCTCTTCCTTGTCCAACAGCCGCACAATGATATCTTTGCAGGCACTGCCCAGTGTCATTCCATTATAGCGGTAGTACCCATCAAATCATATACATACCTCGATATCTTGGGCGTGTCACGGAAGTGCACAGGTAGCAGCCGAATGTTTGCAAACGTATCATTCCTCTCCTTCCCCTTGAATGGCGTCGTAGCGAACTGCGTCGCCAATCCCGACGATCAAAAATCAATAGTCCATCAGCAATCTCCCACAGGCGACTCCGCCGGCAGATGAATAATATCGACTTACGATCATCTCGTAAATGAGTATGCCAAGAGTCCACCAATCTACGGCTGCAGTGTGTCCCTGGGCAGCAATCACTTCAGGTGCAATGTACTCTGCCAATCAAACGACAAGCGTTAGCCACCTCCTACAAAGCAGCCAACACCCTAACCCTCAGTTCCGACAAACGAATTCGTCCTAAAATCAGCCGTACAAGACATGGTATCAATCATCGGAACCTCGAGGAAGGCGTTACAAAGGTCATCCCACAGTCGCGAGAGAAACATACTCCGTTTGGCTCCGACTGGTGGATGGTGGCAGGTCGTCCGCCAGGATGTCCCGACTGCTTGGCCAGGTCAAAATCCGACAACATGATGTGCCCGGATTGATGGAGTAAGATGTCTGTCACGTGGACGTTTGTAAGTATAGACAAGATGAGGAGTATCGACCTACTCTCCGGCTTAAGATCGCGGTAGATGAATCCATTGAGATGTAAGTACTCCAGTGCGGCGACCACTTCAGCAGCATAAAATCGTGAACCGTCCTCCGGAAGACACTTGCCCGGACGCGTTTGCAAGGCACGAAAGAATTCGCCGCCCATGCAATATTCCATGCAGAAGTACAGATACTCTTCTGACTGGAAGGAGTGATAAAGCGTCACTATAAAAGGATGGTTAGAAGTAGCAAGAATTTCCTGCTCCGTCAACGCTCGCTTGATCTTCTTCCGCTCTATCATCTCCTTCTTTGAGAGCACTAAAACCAGTAGTCATGACACCGGGAAGGGTGGAGCTGGACTGAACTCACCTTTCATAGCAAACAACTTGTCTGTTTTCTTCTCCTTGACCAGATAGACGCGACCGACATCGCCTTTGCCCAACATCTTGACTTTGAGAAAACTCGAAGGACCAACCTCGACCTGAACACAGATTCTATGATGTTAAGAGAGAAAGTGGAGAGGGGACGTACGGATCGAACTTTGATAGAGTTGCTCGAATAGGTTCGTCGGAAAGCGACTTTCCCGGGGCCTTGAGCGGCCGAGTTTGTGATGCGCGTTTTGGGGGTTCCATGTCCAGGGTATCGCTCGTGTCTCGTAGACTGACCCCTTGATGAGCCGGAAGAAAGGGTTTCCAAAGAGTCGTCGCCGTAGTCGGAAGGGCTAGGAGGGCCACCTGGAAGCGGGGGTAAGACCTCTGCCGGGGCGAGCAGGCCATTTTTTGTTGGAGCGGCGGGGCGCGAACCGGACATGAAGAGATGCTTAGCATTTGGGGCAGAGGCGACGCGACGAATGAAACGCGTGGCAGATGCACCCATTGCTCGGGGAGACAAGGGACCCGGACGAGTTGCCGAGGGAGCATGTACAGAGGGGAGTGTGAAAGAGTGCTGAGAGGTGAGGGCAGAGTGTGAAGTGGAAGGAAGATGTGGCGCGCGGGAGAGGTTGATGCGCTGCTTCTCAGACTTAGTTTTGGCAGGGGACTGGGGCACTAGCATGTCGACGCGGGCTTTGCGCGAATGCTGGGGTTGAGCGGGACAGAGACGGGCGTCAGGCACCAGGCACGGCGATTTTTGGGTTGCGCCCTGATTGGAGTCGGTAGAGAGGGTCTTTGAGGAGTTGTAGGAGGAGCGGTGGTCGAGTGAGCGAGGTGTTGATGGGCTGATGGTGGGGGCTGCGGTGATGGGAGCAGAGATGTGATCGAGAGGTGTCGGGGAGACATTTGCCAATTGCTTTCTGTTTGAAGAAGGCAAACGAAAGACAGACTTCCAGGAGGAGTGGTGCTGTGAGGATGGGAGCATTCGTGGACGGAGAGAGCAGGCCGGAGTGTGCCCTGGCACGTCTGCGTATGAGAAAGAGGAGAAGAGGAAAATGAAGAGATTTTCTAGTTCACAGTCGGGTCGGGCGATAATTAAGCGTGTTCCTTAAGTCGGTGACGGTGACGGAATCAAACAAAACCACACACCGCCTCTCGTCTCCACCTCTGCGGCGAGTGCGGAGCAGGGCTGCATATATGCGCCATCATGTCCTCCTCCGACACACACGGAACATGACACTCCCATCCACTATATATTCTCGC
The DNA here is from genome assembly GCA_038089295.1 of Xerocomus amazonicus. NCBI lineage: Eukaryota > Fungi > Basidiomycota > Agaricomycetes > Boletales > Boletaceae > Xerocomus > Xerocomus amazonicus. Next base: position 73,381 of record JBBPKO010000002.1, read on the forward strand.
CCTCTCTCATCACTCCCCATGTCATCCTCCCACCACCAACCCCTCCGTCGCGACACACACCCCTCCTACGACGCTATCCCGCCACGCCCTGCTCATCCCCGCTTCGCCTGGATCGTCACCGCACTCTGGTCCGCCGTCTTTCTAGGCGCACTCGACGGTCAGCACTCCTCTCTCCATCCACCACCAACTAACTTGCCCCATCAGGCACTGTCGTCGCCACCCTCATCTCCCCCATCGGCAGCCATTTTAACAAGTCCGAACTGTCGTCATATCTCGGGACCGCCTACCTCCTCTCCGTCTCTTGCTTCACTCCCTTATATGGTATCTCCCCTCAGATCTCCCCTTCCCCTCCCACTAAATTCTGATCAGGCCGTCTATCCGACATCTTGGGTCGCAGGGGCGCCATGCTTCTCGCCATGACTTTATTCGGTGCGTCCCGCAGATCCCCTTACGGCCCCTTTCTTCTTTATCATATCAGGATCCGGCACGATCGCCTGTGGCCTTGCCCCCTCAATGGAATCCCTCATCGTCGCCCGCGCCGTCGCAGGCATGGGCGGAGGCGGGTGCGTCCCTCCATCTCTCCACCAAACTCTGCTCACCCGTCATCAAGTATGATGACAGGTCTGTGCACTATGCCCCTCTCCCCTCCTTAAATTTCACTTCTTCCAAGTCACCAGTGTATCCATAACGGACCTCGTGCCCTTGTCAGTCCTTCCCCCGCCCCCCCCGACCACCATCGGACTAATTATTTTTATTAGGAAGCATAGAGGTGTCTATCAAGGAGTAACCAACATGTGCGTTATCCCATGCGACCGTCTTTCAATCCTCACAATCCTGTCAGCTTGTTCGGCCTCGGCTCCGGGCTTGGCGGGCCAGTTGGCGGTTGGATACACGATACCTGGGGCTGGTAGGGATACCATCCATCACCGTGCCATCCTTTTACTCACCTTCAAACCAGGCGCGCAGCCTTCCTTGTACAGGTTTCATGCTTCCTTCAAGGCTATTCAATGACTCTGACCATCTACTAGACACCATTGCTACTCATGTCTTTTACACTTGTCGCCCTCAAGGTCAACATAAAGTTGCCCGAGGCCGTCGCCAACGAACGGATATCTTCAAAACTCGGTCGTATAGATTTCCTTGGCTCTTTCACTTTAGTTATTTTCATTGCAAGTATGTTATCTGCGTTCACCGTCAAGACGACGGATGAATTGCCATGGTCACATCCGCTCATTTCCGGCCTCTTCGCGGTGAGTGGCATATTCGCAATCACATTCCTGTATGTCGAGGCCCGATGGGCACCGTATCCCGTCATGCCGCTCCGCCTGATCTCGCAACGCACACCGTTGGCTGTCGCCTTGGCTAATTGCATGGCCTCGATGACCGCATTCTCTATGGTGGGTACATCAGTAAATGAACCTTTCCTTTGCGACAGCATTTCCCTCCCCTACAGTTGTACAACGTACCGTTGTACTTTTCCGCGGTCAGGTTGAGTTCCTCCACAAATGCAGGTGAGCGGGATAATTTACGTACCCTCGTGTTTTGACCGGGTTCCCGTAGGTCTCCACTTGTTACCACACTCAGTATGTCCCCGTCCCTTCCTCCGCTATCAGAGTCTCACCTGCTATAGGTGGCGTTATCAATCGGTAGTGTGTTGGCTGGCTGGTCAGTCTTGTCCCTACTGCCGAAAGACTGGGTTTGAATTCCGGGCCGTTCAGGTGGATGCGTAAGACCGGGAAACTCTACAGCCTTACTCTGGGTTCGGCTGCGCTGTGCATATTTGCCAGTGTACTCGCCGCTTTCTGGAATGATAACTCGTCGGCGCTCCACCTGTGGCTTGACATTGTACCGCAAGGGTTTGGAATGGCCAGTCTCATAACGACCACGCTGATTGTGGGTGTTTCACCTTTTTTACCTCCGTCCTATCAACTTCAACTGGGGCGACGTAGGCGATGATCGCATGTGTCTACAAAGAAGACATGGCTGTAGCCACCGGAAGTGAGTTTCACCTGTGCACGGCTATGATGAGATGTTCAAATGTCCGTATTTTTCAGTCACGTACTTATTCCGCACCACGGGCCAAGTTCTTGGGGTTAGTTTGTCAGGTGCACTGGTCCAGAGCATTCTACTCCGTCAACTCAGGAAGCGGATAACGGGGCCTGGATCTTCAGATGTTAGTGGCAAAGTCGATATGAGCGATTTCGTTTGCATGCTGACACCCTCCCCTTTGCCCAGATAATAGAAAAAATTCGGTAAGACGATCTTCGGTGCACTGCCCACATTTCTGGACCAACGGAATCGGGCATATTAGGCATTCGATCAGTTCCATTCCAGACCTTGCTCCTTCTCTCCAGCAGGCCGCAACAGAATCTTATGCAACCGCACTTCGTGTGGTTTTCATTATGCAGATCGCGATCAACGTTCTTGTATTCATAGCATGCATACCTATTGAGGAGCATCCTCTTCCGTGCGTCTTCTTTGATGAGGCCATACAGGCTTTTATGTGATACACCGTTTTTCCAGAGGAACGCACCAAGAACAAGAAGAGCATTACCGTCGACAACGAACAAGTGACAGATCAGGGGAAATAGAATGACTGTCACCATGTTCTCACTATTATATTCGCGATCATTGCGACACCTTACACGGAAATTTGCACTGTAACATCGAGTACATACCCCCAGACCAGCACGGAATTGTACCAACGTGTAATTCATATCCACACCAGACCCTTGTGACATATCTATCCATTAGATCGACTGATACCGACCGATACGGCACTCTGAGAGCGGAGTCACGTTTATTGAAGTATCATGTTGAAAACATGGTCAATGCTCCGGAATGTCCTTTTCTTGTATCCAGCGTCTAGGCCTCTTCACCACCACTGCACGCAATCCATCACCGCGTGTCTCTCGTTCACCGTCCGCGTGAAATTTTCTGTCGGCATGCACAGGACATGGCAGAATGTTTGAGGCAGAAACAGTCAACACCGAAGCAAAGAAGGTGAGCCCGAAAAGGGCCGAGACAAATGCGCGGCGTTGTCGATATGTTATGCGGAGAATATCGGGCATTCTATGACTGTAGAAAGAGATCAGCCCACAAATGACAGTAACAGCCCGACGTTGACAATGGCGACCTACCCACTCTCTCCCCATAGCCACGCTTTCACGAGTACTGTAAGCTAGCTGGTAGTTGTCGTGCGTGTAAGATTTTTTTCTTATTTGAAGCTCAATTTAGTTGACAGTTGTTTGTTCTTTCCCCCCCCCCCCCAAGTCATCCGACGAACATAAGGTCACTTTGCGTATTGCATGCCCAACTTTCGTCCCAACATTCGCGTCCTCCGGGACATGAAGGCGCGCAACGGCGTCATGGAAAATGAAGTCATGCGCAGAGCGTACCTTTACGTTGCGCGCAATGAAACGTTGCCACCCCATGTGCGCCATCAAGCACAGTTGCAGCTCAACGCGTTCGGGAGATATACCCGCCCAACGTCTGTAGTCAATCGATGCACCGAGTCTGGACGAGGGCGAGGTGTGATGAGTGAATTCGGTCTTTGCAGGGTGGGTTCTTGTTGCTGTTTGGCCGTTGGTTCATATTGAAGTGCTCTAGTTCCAATTTCGGCTGAAAGCTTTGAACAATGAGATCCCGGGCGTCAAGAAGGCGTCTTGGTAACCTTCTCTGCCGGTTGGTGCTGCTGAGCGGTGATTCCTTGGACACAAGCGATGTCCTTGGGTTTTTCGAATTCACAATGCGCACGGTGTATTATTTGATCTTGGCTTGGGCTCTCAGCCCATTAGAATACAGGTTTTCAACCCAATAGATTACAGAGGACAGGACATTAAATTAAGAGGGCGAGTCGCCTTGGGCACCGATATCAGGTAGTGTGAGTTCATTCTCGCCTCGTTCTCGCCGCCAGCGATTGCATATAGTCAGTGTACCATTTTCAATCAGATATCTGTCGTGCATTAGGGTCTGCAGGGGCGATTGCAGGCACGAAGGCTGCTCACGAGTACTTGCGTAGCCACCATTCAGCCAACTCCCAGTTGCTATGTGCAAGAACATCGTCACCGTGTATTTTGATTGCTTTTTTGTAGTCAAAGAGACAGTCAGTCAGGGAAAACCGGCCTAGAGCGTCATGAGCCGATAAATCGGTGACGCAAGCCAAACATCTAACCTCGCAGTAAAATAATGCGATCTCGTAATCCAGGGTGAACGATGCTGTCAATGACACTTTCTGTTTTGTGTCAGCGGCTGCGCACTACAAAGGACGAAGCAGAGATATACCATGGTTGATTGTTCTACTGAGGCTCAACAAAAGTGCCAGGGATATTATGAATAAAACTTACCTCTGAACAAGGGTAGGGCGCAAGGAAGACGGTAAGCAGTAGGCACTGTTTCTCACGTAGTTCTCGAGATGATACCTAAAACCGACATTGAGTGGTAAGTGTGAATCTGAAGTAGTCGCGCACTTGATGAGTTTAAAGGCTTCAATCTTTTTGGGATCCCGCAACTCCAGCAACGATGCATCTTCGTCGTCCTGTTCCTCATCCTGTGCTGAAGGAAGGATGCGCTGCTGAGAGGCGACAGTTCCGTTCTTGCCGGACGGATAAGGTAAAGAATTCATGCCCTGGTCTACCGCGATACCGATTGGCGGCATGTACGACGAGTACGTGCTAGACGTTGAAGGAGTCGCATAGTGCGTAGGGGTGCTGGCAGAAGTAGGTCCCATGAAGGCAGGCGAGCTTGCCTGACCATTACGAAGCACATCAGGGAACATATTTTCTGGAGGTGATCTTGCTGTCGAAGGATATATTGAAGTTGGCGGCGGATGAGAGGGTGGAGGGTTCATTGGCATGAGCAGGTGATAAGCATCAGACCGGTCCATAGTATCACTACTCATGGTTCTGGATTTCTTTAGATTATTAGCGCCGGGAGCATCGTCCTCGAGGGGTCGCTTTGAAGTGCTGGGCTGCGAGCCCAACATTGACGATATCGCAGTCGACGGCTGGGTTGTCTTATGTACGTGTTTGCGAGACTGGAAGCTTTCCCATGCAGTATCTGTCTCGGACCTGTCGAGGAACGCAGTCCATTCGTGCATTTCGAAACCGAGTTTCTGTACCATACCGCCGGTCCCTTCGGCGATAAATCCAGAGACGTTCTTGAGTAGATTACGTAGGGTCAAGTTTTCTGCCATGAGGTCTGGGATCGGAGATGGTGGTCACTGTTAAAATAGTAAAGACGTGACTACAGACCCTTGATGATAGCCCGCATGTCGATGAAGGCCTCATCCTGGGAGCCTGAAAGAAGCTCCACGCGCGCTTCAAGGTCACGTATCTGGATGAATGCAATCACTTAGCAAGAGACTGGTGTACACCATCTTGGCAGGAACACACTCTTTGCTGTTTTCTCAGACGAAACTCACGCTGAGCTATGCGATTTTGGTCTCTTCTAGCAGCCTGAGAGCTTTATGGGATGAACATCGGACAGAATGAAAGGACAAGAGACGCACTTTGGGTTTTTCTTTCTGCCCGGTCTGCCTGGGCCAGAGTTGTCTTGTTCGGCGTGAGACAGCAAGTCATTGTCGGTGTCCTAGGCGGGTGATATGGCAAAATCAAACTGATACAGACGCTGCATACGCACAAGGTCAGCTTCACCAGAAAGACTCCTTGGAGTGTCGTTGGGCATAGCGGGTGAGTCAGCTGGTAAACGACGCTGTGAGTGCCGGGCTCTTAGCCGACGTGGCGTCACCTCAGCACGGCCATATTACCATAAGAGGAAGGCTAATAGCCGGATGCCGAACAACTTCCGGCGCTGTGTTGCGGAGTTTGCCGGCTCCCTCGAGGCAGGGTCGAATTCAAAGTCCGACTTGGTGAAACCCTTAATACCAATACCATCAAACGTTTCAGCGCATCTCATGTCCGTTTAGCTTGACCGAGCCTGGCCATTATCAGTGTTTTACCCGCTCAAGGGTTGCTTAACCACCCTCGTCGTTCCCGTAACGCTTCCAGGTCTTTCTCCGGTGACCTCACAATTTGGTCAGATATCACGTACGCGATACGGACTTAACATGCATGAATCCATTTCGTGTCCTTGATTAAACCGTGTTCAAGATCTCAAACTCGGATCCAACATACTCTCCATATTTATTTGACAGTCCTCGTTTAGTCCAAGAAAACGTACTTCATTTCCCCCCTGCCGACCATACTCGAGCTAGTTCACGCCCCACTCCGCTCACTTCGACATGGCTGACTCTGACATTGTACTCTGCTTCGTTTCCAGCTCCGACACCAACGCGGACATGCGTACCTTTCGCGTGTTGCAAGTGCTAGGAGATACCGCCGAGGAACTGGAGTTCTACAAGGTGGTTTTTTTTTAGTCTTTTTACCGCCCTTTGCTGACATCGTTTCTCAGTTCTCCCATCCACTAACCGGCCATTCTACGGGCACGACAACTTTTCACCGTAAAAATCTGGATACGTTGGTGTTCGAGACGGCTGGTCAGGTGGAATGGTTTTCAAGTTTCAACGCTACAGTGTGGTTTGGCGTGGACGAGGTAACGTCACGCCCACACCTGCCATGACCTTCACGTCTAATCCAACTTCTAGTCTTCTGTGAAAGATCTGCGCAGGACAAAGAATGGTGGCCAGTGAGTTATAGAGACCTGTAATAAGGTCTGAGTACGCTGAGGCTTTGCTGCGGTAGGTCACGAAGGTTCAAGGCAACCGGAATAGAGTACAAGTGGAAATTGCGAGAAAATGGGCGCGACATGTTTGTAAGAATTTTTTTTTTTTTCGTGTCGTGAGACCCGATTCATCGTTAATTTATTTCATTGACTAGTGTGTCGACTCAAAGGATAAGCATGTTGCAGTTTGGATCGACTTAGACAAAAGACTCAAGGTTTCCCCCCGTTGTGTTACCATCTTGGACCGCATTGTTGTAACTTGCTTTTTGAACCTCTGGTTTAAAAGGTTGGGGAAGTGGTGAGTACGCTTCTCGAAGACATACGGTAACTATGAGTCTTCTCCTGATTAGAGCATGTCATTATTGTATTCATCGTATTTGCGTATACATAGCTTATAGTCGTATTTAAGTGCTACATACTATGATCTGCAGCGGTCGAGCCGCTACGCTGTTGCATTGAACGGAAAAAGCTTGGAGAACATTTGGTCTCAAAACATCTTGCCATATATCCATGGAAACGTTTCGTTGATATCACCTCTCGGTGTGCACAGCTTGAGTGTTAGAAAATAATAGCACGATCACCGCGCCTCGAATTGGACCACTGGAAAAGCCTGAGCATTGGTATCGATGTATGATAGGGAGGCTTACTTCTCTTTGTCCTCTTCTTGTACATGATCCGGTGACCGCATTCTCGACAACGGATGGGTTCCCGCGATTTTATTTCATTTTTGGCGCCACAGTCTTGGAGGCTAGTGAGACAAGGCAACGCCAGCATAAACGAAATAGAGTACCTGCGCAAATGTATTCCATGTCTTGACGAGGATTCGGGACAAAACCTCCACCTGCGCTAGATGTGTTTGGTTGGCCTGGCTGGCTCATGGCTGCTCTGAATGAACGGAGCCGGCGACCTTGAAACACGTGACGTGGTATCTTGCACAGCCTCCTTACTTGGCGCGCTAAAGTAAGCAAGCAACAGAGATGGAGGATACTGAGTTCGTTGGTGGACTTGGCGACGATGCATTCCGATTAGCATAATCACGCTCTTCGCAGTGCCCGGTCGCCCAGGACGACAGCATCCGGGATGAGTTTCGTCCTTGATCCGGTCGACTCTCCACAGCCCAGCCGTCATCCAATTTTTAGAGACACAGGGCTGAGTGCTTCGGCTGTCGATGCTCGACTCGGGATCGGGGGATCGGGATTGAAAGCTGTGTTCACTAGCCAAGTGAGGATAAGTAAGATCTCCTTGCCGACGAGGTCTGGATCCTATTGTTAGCCGCGCAGGCTGGAGTACAACGCTACAGCGGAAGGTTACGCTCGTGGATTTGACGACCGTCCGTACATGACAACCGTGGGGCGTATCCAAGGAGCCTGCCCGCCCACCTACTTATAACTATGCCCCTCCCTCCACTCTACTCCCTCCAAAGCTGCCCTTACGACGACACTCACCCGTCCCCATTTCCGCCAAAATGGCCAGTCCTCTTCCGTCTTTCATAGAACTCATGGCTTCCCTCGGCCTTGATAATGATCCAAAGCCGTCCCCTCCTCACACTACCACCACCCGCTCTCGGTCGGGTTCTTCTTCCTCTGTCTCCTCTCGTGGCAGTCCAAATCCAGGATGCAGTCCATTATCACCATCCTTCAACATATCCTCCGAATCTATCCCCAGAGACGTTGACGTAGATAGGCGACTTGGCTCCTCCCGTCTGCGCATCGTCCGGTTTTCGCCTTATATCTCGCCGAGCGTGAGTATCCTGCCGGTAGTCTCGCAACGACACCCCTCAGCGTATATGTATAGTCTTCTGCCAGGCAGAGCAGCTCCTCATCGCTTACTCCATCTTTTGAAGAGGTAGAACGTGAGCGGAGAGTATGTTGATTAAGCTCTTTTCTGTTTTCCACCGGATCTGACGTGACCACCTCAGTCAACCTCCCCACGCTTGTCTTCTTCACCCGCCCGAAACAAGCCTTCTCCATTACTGTCACCCAAGTCTTCCCGGGACTTGCATGCCACCACCCCCATCTCAAGCTATGCACGTCGTAGAACACCGCAGAATTCGCCTACAGCAGCAACATTCCCTCACCGAGTGCACACTGACCGACCTGAAACTATTATCTTACCATCGCTTCTGCCTGCTCCTTTTTCTCATTGATGAATGTCGGGTATTTTTTAAAATCGATCCTTGTCTATTATCTTGCCAGCTAGCGACTGATACATGCGTTCTCTATCTCCGTAATCACGGACAAGATGTATATTCTATTATGCTCCCGGACACTCACTTGTACATCATCAATAGCAAGCGTTCGTTACATATCTCTGACATATCGTCTGGTAGTTCGCATCAGTCGTGCTCCTCTTCGCTGGGACCCGGACAGTGTTTGCTCAGGTCGTCGTCATCCTCGTATTTCGTCCCGCACCAAAAACAGTAAGCATACTTGTTTCGGAGGTACGCGAGAACCACGCTGAGTCGATCTCGAGGCTGAGTTGACACGCGTCAGTGTTCCGTCAGTGAGAAGCACAGCAGCATACTCCGAGCCGGAAAAAATCGATCGTTTCTTGGACCGTTTCTGCCAGAAAGATCTCTTGCTGCGCCGTCTTGTTCCTTTCGCGATCAAACGAGTCGTGATCGTCTTCGGAAGTAGTAACGGGTCGCAATGCGTCTGCGCGCATCTGATCCCGCAAGCGAGTTGTTTCGTTGTCAGGAAAGACGTCTTGTGCAGAATCCCAAAGAGCATCCATCAGCCCCTTCGGGATAGAATCGGCGTCGTTAGGGTTCATCCAAAGGACATTGAACTGATGCGTGATGGTAGAACAACCAAAAATCAATATTCGCCAGGTTCCAAGGGACACAATCCGATCACTGACTGTGATTCCGGCCATCTCATCCAGAGTCATACAAGTCCGTTGTGCGGGTATCAGGCGAGACTCTGCGCGTCTTTCTTCGTATCCCCGGCGGCCCATATCTCTAAAGTTCTCTTTGCTGGCATCTTCGGCCATCTTTGCCATCTTTTCCAAGCGGTCGGAAACACCGGGAGACCTTGTGCGCTTTCCTAATCCAATACCCTTCTTGCCTACGAAGGGGATGAGACAGGACATCCGGTGATGGAAGATATCACGACGAACCTGTCCATTCATTCAGAGGGAGCGGCTCGGCTCTGTGTGTTGAGTCCAGTGGTGTGTTCCGTTGTCTGGCAAAGTCGTGGCTCTCCTGGTCACCCTCTTGTTGAGCTGTCGAGCCTTCCCTTTGACCCAAAGATTGGCCGATCTTGAACCCCATCTTGAGCATGATCCCTAGTGCCCTGTTCTCTCTGCCTTCTGAACTGTCTTCTTTCGCCCGCTCGAACAGGCTCCTGCGGAGACCCTCTTCTCGGGACTCTTCCTCGCGTTGGCGACGACTCTTGACTCGGTTCTGTTCATTTTTGATACGACTCTGCTTCAAGGACTCTTGTCGTCTTTGAGCATATGTCTTCGGCTGAGAGGACGAAGGCGTAGGCTCGACAAGAAACTTATCGGACAAATAGTCCTCTTCTTCGTCTGCCATGATGCGACACGATCGAGCGCCACTCAACAATTCGCGATATTAACAAGTCATCAGTCATCACAATAGCCATGAAAGTACTCAGCAACTCGCAAATCAAGTGAATGAAAGCGACACTTCAAGTTTGTAGAAGAAAACAGCACCAGACCGCCAACAGAGAATGAATTACTTGACTCATGAAAAACTTAGCAAAGGAACAAATACTAAGTCACAATGAACTGGCACTGAAGTATGCGTTGAATAACAATGAAGTCAAGAGAGGGATCTGAGCTTATAATCCGCATTCAGGATGTCGGGGCATCCACCTGGGGAGCGGCGTCATCGTCTTCCTCTTCCTTTGTAGCGTTGACGGCAATCTTGACAGCAATAGGGCGACCTCCAACTTCTTTTCCTTGGATCGCTGCGATAGCCTTTTGTTGCTCTTCCTCATTGCCAACGTCGACGAAACCATAACCTTTACTTCTCCGAGGGTGTCCAAACTTCCTACGAACCACACGTGCGGAGACTACGTTGATACCCGCATCAGTGAAAAGCGCGGACAACCCCTCGTCATCAATGCTGAAGCCAAGATTGGCGACAAACAGCATGGTTTTAGAGGCTTCACCCACAGGGTCTTCGCCAGTCGGGCGAGGGCATCGTGGTAACCTGAACCTTCTGGGGCGAAATTGTCTCCTGGCAGGGAGAGCTTCAGCTGCACCTTCCATGGCGGGTGCATCATTGGTTTCTCCAGTCACCTCGCCTTCAGGAGGGGTAACGGTCTTGCGCCTTGGCTTACGCTGGAAGGGGTGTGTTGAGATGGGTAAGAGACAGGGTAAAAAGGAAACGACTTGCAGCGCTCTTTTTCTTCTTCTTCTTAGGCTTAGCCGCTTCGTCGATAGCTGGAGTAACAACAGTATCATTCGTCTTGAGATCGCCATTCGCCTCGGCCTCTGTGACTTCTCCTGGGACAGCCTTGGCGCCGCGCCTTCCAGGACGTCTCTTAGCTCTTTTCTCCTTCTTCTCCTTGTCCTTTTGTTCGGCTGGCTTGGCGATCTCGACGATGACCTTGCGGCCATCGAGTTCCTGACCATTTAGGGATTCGACCGCATTTTGCGCAGCCTCTGCGCTGGACACGGCGACAAAACCATAGCCTGCGGAGCGGGTACCGCGCAGGATAAGCTGTACTGAGGTGCTGGAAGGAGGTGAGAATAGAGAAGGGGGGAAACAGAATGGGGATCACATGTCGCTCTGTACGGGCGCAAAGAAAGTCTTTAGCCCTTCATCCGTTGTGGAGTACGCAAGATTTCCAGCGAAGACCTGGTGGGACTTAGACGAGGAAATGAACATGCGGATCTGGGAAGGAGTACCTTGAAACCCGGAGCTTCTTCGATGAGAGGGTCTTGCGTAGCCGGAGGCACGCCAATTTCAGTAACATGGGCGGCTTGGGCATCGGACATTTTGAGAGGGATGAACTGATGGAACTTTGGGGGATGAACGCGGGGATGAACGATGGATGAACCGATTCTTCGTGTCAAACTTGGCGGTTGAAGAAAAGAATGCTCGAATGGGCACGCGGCCCTTTTTGTATGACAGATTTTATTATTACGCAAACAACCTCGCCCTCACCTGATGTTTTATTTTATTTTATTTTATTTTATTATTTATTTATTTTTCATTCGGTTAGATTACATCATGTGACACGATCATTACGTAACACATATGTTTCTGTTTCTACTTAACCCACATCTGAGTGGAGATGGCAACCAGTTTCACTCTTTCTCTCTCACTCTTTTTTCTCGTCCGCGACGGGTTCACATTCTTTTTCTCCGATGCCTCTCCTTGCAAATTTGGGCACTATCGTCACCCTCGCCCTCCTTGCGTTGTCGGCCGTACCCGTCCACGCTGCCGCACACGGACACGCAGCCATCGCAAAGCACAAGCGCGACGCATCCTCCGCAACCTGCAAACCGAGACCAACCTCTGCTGCTACTTCTACCCCCGCTCCATCCCCAACACCCTCTACTCCATCCCCAACATCCTCTACTCCTTCCGCTTCTGCTGCTCCGAGCCCGGCATCCGACAACACTCTGCAGAAATTCGGCCTGGCTTGGGGCACTGAAGATGACTATTTGCCCAACTTTGCTCTTCCCAATGTCAAGTTGTATGTTGGATTCTTCCACATCTGACCTTTTGATACGATTCATCTAGCTTTCACAACTGGACCCCTCAAATCCCTACCGGTCAGCTTTCCCAGTATGGGATAGAGGGAATACCGACGCTCTGGGGTCCGGGGTTTGTTGAAGAATTCCAGAGTACAGTGGTCGAAGGTTATGCCAGATATGCTGCTTTTTTCAACGAGTGGGTGCTTTGTTATTACTACTTCCCTCGTTCTTATTCTGGTCTAGACCCGACCAATCAGGCCAGGCCAACATAGGCGCCAGCGATGCTGTTCCTTTTTACAGACAATACATGAACCCTCTTAAAGATCTGGGCTACACACTCATCTCCGCCGCTTGTACCGACAGCCCCGACGGTCTTCAGTGGTACATCGACTTTTTCCAAGAGTGTGAGTCACAAGGTGGTTGCCAAGTACGTCGTTTTGCCCAATCGTAGCTCATCTATGGTCAAAACAACTATGACATCAGGTTGATACACTTGCTGTCCACTGCTACAACACCAATACTGCCGTTATTGAAGATTTCTTGACCAATCTCCACGACACGTTCGGCCTCCCAGTGATGATCACCGAGTTTGCTGACCAAGTACACCTCTTTTCGTATGTCCAGACACAACCAATTGACCTATTTCAAAGGACTTCAGTGGCAATAATCAACAACCGAGCACGGATGAAGTTACGGCATTTGCTAGTAACATGACACAGTTGGTCCGGGACACCGACTGGCTAATAGCAGCGTTCCCCTTCGGTGAATCTTCTTTTCTGCTCAATCCCATACCGACTTACACTCTTTAGGTGTCATGAATCCCCTTGCTGGTGGTGTCAATTATAACAATGCTTTGCTTACTTCTGACGGTCAACCGACCCAACTGGCGTATCAGTACTTTGGATGATTTTAGACTTCGCGGAGCAGCTTGATACCCATTTTCGATGGCATTTTTTTTCTGCCCGGAGTAACCGCACTTTGTCGCGCTAGAGTTTTGTGCTGGATACATACGCTGCGGACGTATGTACATAACTTGTTGAGCGAGGTGTTAAAACATTGAGACGTTGACTTTAAAACATTTGTCGGCTATATGAGAATATTTCACGCGCTACGATGGTCAAGCACCTGCCTCCAGTCTTAAAGCGCCTCTTGACGTTGCGCAATCCAGAAGCGTGGCCAAGTCCCCCTGCAGAATGCTTGCACCGCGTCTTCGCCGCGACACTGAATGAAGCTAGACAACGCAACGCAGTAAACGGTTGGCTTGTCCTCTCGGTGACCACATCGTCGTTTCTACTCGTCGCAACAGGGCCTCATCGAGCCTGAGATGACAGACATGCACGCTCCTTGCCACCAACAGACCTTCCTCCGTGGGGCATCTCTATCGCTTTATAACTAGAAACGATTCCGACCTGTCCGAGACACGAACCAGCTTTACCGAAGCCGTGAGCAAAGCTGCCATGATGCGCGAGGCTGCACTGAAGAGTGTTATTTTCGTTGGCGTCCCCCGGGTAAGTCTGTGAAAAAAGGAGGGAGGCACACGGATGTTCTCACTTTTCCAGAGAGAACTAAACTGTTGTTTAGACGATCTTGTCCTTGACGGGTTTAAGAGAGGCACTGGAAGACGACGTATATGCTGCGTTACGAAAGTATTCGATTCGGTGAGTAGAGATCTGGTATAACATAACAGCACGAGGCCCTAGCATTTCCCGCATGCAGGGAACCAAGCGTAGAGAACGTTGAGGCAACCATCCACAGGGGTATGGACTTGTGGAACTCCATCTATGAACCTCATGCCACCAAGTTGTACGACAAGTTGGAGGCCCTTCATCCCGATTTCATCAGTACGTATTCCATTACCATCTCACCCCGTGGTCTTATCTCTTCCACTGACGACAATCCATCACATCGCCTCGTTTACACGACGTGCCTCGAGTTTGATGTATACTGAATCTACACCCTTATTTAGAATTTATTGTCCAGGCCTATGGGATGATTCTGTCCCCTCTGCCGCGAGGGGACGCAGAGCAAGGCAATCTCACTCGGGCTTTGACCTCTGTTGTCGGTATTGCTACTCTCCGAGCTGAAGGACGAGTCGGTCCTCAGCTCACCAGCCATGTTTTTGGCCTCCTCAAGGCTCGTTACGAAAAGAACCTCAACGAGGAGGACAAGTACCTCTGCAGTGACGAAGGCGCGGAATGGGTCATCCGCAAGGTCGATGAGATCGTAGATGCGGTGACAGCGGATGGAGAGGAGATCGCAAAGGCCAAGCTGTGAACACGCGCCAGAGAGATTACTTGTTTGCCTGTTATCAGCCGATTGATCATACATGAATGTCGTCGTTCTGGCTTGCGGGCATCGTGTTTCCTCACGTGTGGCGCAAAACGCGTGTTCTGTGACAACGATGGGGACTCGATGCTCAGAGTATCATCTGACTGCGTAAAAGGAACCCCGGCCGTTCCGGGTGAACTTTTGTGCATTGCATGTCAACTATGGTACATGTGTACAAGTCGCGATGGATAGGTATGACGAGAACGTGTCTCCAATGTAATTTACAATGTGGATGCAGGGGCGGGTGGTATCAAAGACCAAATGCCTGGCAAAATCGGTAAAGCATCGCTGTTACCGTAACCGTGTCCATCATGGGTGGGTGCGTCTGATGTTGAGGCACATGAGTACAGTGACGCAACTCTTACAAGTAGAATCTCACTATTGTCCCCGCACCCGCGTTTCGGAGAAAATGAAGCTCCCCGTATACATCCCCGATCTGATACCGGGTCGGCCTCGTGGGCCGGAAGAAGGCGACGACATTCCCTGCGGGATCCTCCAGCTGCGAGTGAACTATCGGTGCACGTTTTGGTACTCAGTCACGGGAGGTCATACCAAAATCTCGGGTGAGCCAGGAGATGGTCGCCAACGATATTGCAGGCCGTCGGGCGCGTTGAAAATCCGAGCACCCTAACCATACGGTGAGCGTCGTATGTGAGGTGTTGTACGGATATAACATACCGCGTAGCGAGGATCAGGGCGGACGAGGTCGGACATCGGCACCGCGTTCTGCGAGACGATTATGATCAGTCAAGCTACCGGTACTTTTTTCCATTACCTTCTCTTACCTTGCCAATCACTGCACGTCCAAGACCGCCACTGGAGGCCCACTCGAGCTTTGCGACGCGATCTTCCCTGTTAGCGCGCACTGCCCGCCACAGAGTTGTCGTACTCTGGCCATTGTTGCTTACAACGGTCTACAGGGAACTGTCAGAGGCATCCGACACAAAGTCATAAGGAAAGCACTAAACCGCAAAACGGTAGAGAACCCCCCACGTATTGAAAAGTTGGCTTTCACGGGGATCCTGATTTGTCCAGGACAAAACGTCGTTTGTGGATGCCATTGCGAGAGAAAGAGGATGGCCGAAATGCTTTGAGGAAGGGAAGGTGAGCTGAACCGACTCTACAGGGCACTTTCTGGGACATCCAACACTCTTTATAGGGCGAGCTTCGAATAACATTTCATGAAATGGTCCTGTTTTCTTTTCTTTTTTCGCCGTATGACGAATTTACCGCAACGTGGACATTGTTGTGACAGATCAAGGATAGCTATGAGGCAACAAACGTGTTGTCGCGAGAAGTCAGATCCATTAAAATTTTGGATTCCTTCCAGTGGAGTAAAGTCCGATGAGGCAGGCCGGTCGAGGCCGACGTGATCGAGGAACAACACGCGTTGCGCATAAGCGCGCTGATTTACCCATGGACATGCGGATTGGCGTCGCAGCGCCACGCTGGAACTAACACGAGACTTGCCAAGAACGAGGGACGATGGCTGATGGCCTACAGATAACCGATGATTTGGAAGTGCGCTCGAGGTGAGAATCTTGGGCAAGAATGCTCAAAGACGTACAAACCGTGGAAATAATCATGAAAATGGGCTTCACGCGCTTGGGAACCACATGTGTGAGGGAAGCGACTGTATAAGGCAATACTGGGGCAGCAAGCGGCGAGTGAGAAGAAAAAGAACGTGTCACAGGAGTGCGGGTAAGGTGTGGTAAAAGTGGACGAGTAAAGCGTGTCAGCAGCATGGCCGGATTCCGGTAAGATAATTTGGAGGAGAAAGATGGCAAACGATCGGACAGCAGAACATGACCTTGCCAGGCTAGATCGGAAGTGTTCAAAAAGCAGTGCGTATCGACTCTCGGTATCCGGAGAGCTGCCAATATGAAATGCGAATTTGATTATGAGGTGCATGAACTTAACCTTGTACGGGGCACTCGAATGCGGATGATGCTACTGCACTTGTTCATTAATGTTCCCCAGTACATATGTCGA
>JBBPKO010000002.1:90153-113169 GCA_038089295.1 Xerocomus amazonicus
ACCGGAGAGCTGCCAATATGAAATGCGAATTTGATTATGAGGTGCATGAACTTAACCTTGTACGGGGCACTCGAATGCGGATGATGCTACTGCACTTGTTCATTAATGTTCCCCAGTACATATGTCGAGGATGACGAAATGTGTATGGCGGCTGTGGGAAGGGTTTAACAGATGTCTAACTAGAGGTAGGCACATGGATTGCTGTGGCACGAGGTGGGAGAAAGTACTAGCGAGAGCGTATCAGGGTGACTGATAAGGCGGAGAGTGTTGCATCGGGGTCAGACGATAAGCCAGCGAGCCACGACGGTGACAAGGCATACCTGACATATGGGTTATAGAAGGCGAGCTGGTCACGGCACGACCTGAAGTCCCAAAGTTCTTGCGGTGCCAATGACGGTGCTCGCGATGGACTCCAACCTGAGGTGCTTGAGGTGTTCATCTCTGGCCTTGATTTTGGCAATTTCATACACGTGTTTAAGACTGATGGTGCTTAGTGTTTCGTGTCCGGGACGTGCGGGACCTTTTTCCAGGCCGGCCACCTGCTTGAGAAGGTAGGTGGTAGGTGGTGTTTTTGTGACGAAAGTGAACGTCCTGTCTGGGCGGACATGAATCATGGTGGGGATTGGGACACCAGGTTCAATGTGGGCTGTCCTGGCGTTGAACTCTTTGCAAAAGTCCATAGATTTGACACCACGCGCACCCAGAGCCGGGCCGACGGGAGGACTCGGTGAGGCCTTTCCAGCACCAATCAAGAGACGCTGGCAACGGAAATTAGACTAGTGAAGAGGCAGACAAGGAGAAGAACGAACGACAAGGTGCACTTGGCCTTTGGACATGGCGCTAGCTACTCACTCACTAAACAAGAGTCACTAGTCACTACTAGTCACTAGCCAAACGTCACACAGCGTATTGCGCAGACAACCTGAAGGTCCTCAACAAATCAGACAGCTTTGCCCGAAGCCAGCAATGTCTCTCGCAAAGATTGTGTCTACCACCTTCTCGGCTTGTCGGAGTTATCTTTCGACCACCACCGTCTCAAGGCAGGGTTTTCAGCGCATCTCTTCTCGGTTGCAGGCAGACCTTACTGTTTCAAAAGTCACAAAGCAGCACAGCACCCACCCATCTTCACTCGTCTTGGCAAGTGAACGATATGAACACTGCCTCGCGTGTGGGTCCCCGGGAATTTGCTATTTACCCTGCGGTGCCCCAAACGTAGACGTGGCTCGCTGTCAAAAATCGCTTTGCGGCTGTCATACATTGGCTGGATTTGGTGGACTAGGTGCCGGAGCTTGGAGACTGATCAAGCATTAATCACCACTAAAATGCAGATGCAATCGGATCACTCACCTCCAGCAGTGTGACGTACACTACCTGCGGATGAATGCATCTGTTGAATGTCATTCGAGAACGGATAAGTCGTCGTCCTGCAACGGTTAAGATCCGTTGCATGCAGTCCCTTCTGCACAGATCCCACTATCAATCCGTCACGATCATGGTACACCAGCGCCATTACGCAGGCACCATGCGAGGCAACCTTTCTGGAACGAGGTTCATCCAGGTTTTCGATGCCAGCTATCCGCTCATAAACCACTCCATCGTAGCCACCAGACAGAAATTTGATGTGGCCACCTTTGGCGTGTATTGCAGCGAGGCAACTCGCTCTCTTCCTTGTATTTTGGTAACATTGCTGTGTGAGGAGCATGCGACACTGATCATTGGCTCTCTCTGTTCATATACTATTAAGGACCTCAAAGTCGTTCAACAGACAGGATCCCGCATGGGACAGAGGAACAAAATTTGGTCCGTTCCTTTCTCATACCCGAGAGCAGCGTTGCCAACCCTGTTAGATGTTGAAATGCTCCAGGGTTAGGAATTGAGTGTCGATGTACGATACCTATGGCACAAATCAGTAGCTATAGAACCCTAACTAATCCATACACCCACACTATGAAATGATAATCGCCTCCAACCAGCGAAAAATCAGCAGTCGCCGAGCGCGTCCATGAAACGTTTTAGGCAAAAGTACTCTTCTAAGCTGAGGAGCAGATATCTGAAAATCCGACCCTTCGCCCTGCTCACTGCTCGTACTAACAGGAGCTATCTTGGGTAACCTTTTCTCCTCCTGTTTCTGTGGGACGACGATCGTTTCCCAGGCAAAACATCACAGTGGGAGACACTCTGCCGTTTCGCCCTTGCTCAGATATCTCTGATCGGCTGCAAGAGTGGGAGGGACGGTGGTTTCGAGTGGAGGATAGAGGTTTTAGAGACATGAATGCCCTCAGCTTCGTCAACCGTCTCGTCCGTTTCACCAGCCTCTGTACCAAGTGTTAATGTGGGTGTCTTCAAAATGATGCCCAGGCAGCAAGACTTCCTCGGCTAACACACGACTACCCGATGCCATTATCCTTTGGAAAAGGTGGCCAACGAGTAAGAGGAGGAAGGCGGGGGGAACGGCTCCTGGCCACCCCACTCCGTTTTCAGAATGTGCAAAAAGATGCGGCTCTATGCCCGAATTCGGACCAATTACAATCTAGTAAAAGGATGTGCCCTGGTTGACCAAGAACCATTGTGGGATTGCGAGGGCGAAACGTCCTTGTCCGAGTCAATGATCCTGAAGATGTCTGCAGTGCTACTACCCGTGCCGGTTGAGACACGAAGGTAAGCCCTTTCGTCCTTACGTTCCGCAGACTGGGCGTGGCTTTGAAGGACACCCAAAGGGGTACTGTCAGCCTTGTCCACCGAGGCAGACTCGTCACGAATCCCATCTTTGGAACAATTCACAGGTGTGCACCCCGGAGCATGCTGTTAAGAGTAAGTTACCAATTGAGTGCGATACCGTCATCACTTTCATGTGGTCAACGCGTCGTTGGAGGGTGTTAATGATCAAGGAGAACCTACAGCACCACTGGAAAGCCCACAACAAACCCGCATTGTCTGCGAAGTGCTTCCGTTCGCTCGCTCGCTGCCCGAGGTGTTGCGAAGACAAATGTTTCGTATCAAGGACGGGCACGCGCTAACTGGAAGGGAGGAGGAGAGTCTGGTTTAATGTCGTAGTGCTCAGTCTCCTGACGCACGCCGTACCATAGAAATACGTTGGCAGCGTCCGTTTTGGCCTGTCGACATTGTTCATGTCGATGTCCTGGACCCTTAAACACGCTCAAATAGCTTCCCTGACCATGGAGGCGCCCAACCCAATGAACGTCGCCTATCCCGCATGCAATACCCCGTGTGCGGACCGTCTTCGTGAGTACAGGAGCCATCCCTAAGAGTCCCATAAACAGACCATTTAAACATGATCATTATTCACGAGCTAGTCGTCGAGGTTCTTTTAAATCTCAGATCCTACCGCACCACACTGATCTTGCACTCACATCAATGTGCACATGGGATTGTACCCCGTGGGTACTTGTGGTCTAAACCCAGGGAGCATTCATACCAGGGCTCGATCTACGATTAGGGCCCGTAGCTCTGCACAGGTGACTTGGGCCATTCTTGGATCTCGAGAAATTAACTCGCTTCAGAGTAACGAGCCCCTCCCCGGTCGTGCAGAACCAGTAGTCAGTCCATTCGAGGATCATTCAACCCAGTGTCTTGGATGCGGATCTCTGATTTCATTTCCGGGTTGTCTTGTTCGGAAAAAGCTTGCCGAGTCGTCCTCGACAGAAGTCAAGTCACACCAAGTACAAGTCGTACATCCCAACTCTGTTCCTCGCCACCAGTCCCCAGTGTCCACAGCAAGCCTGCGAGAAAGCACCGTTGACTTGACTTCGGACCCATCAAGCCCACCCGCGGGAGAAAATCCTCGGTGGTTAATTTTCCGATCTGGTTATATAGGCATCTACTTTCCACTTCCGAACAACCATCCGAGGGCTCCACCACCGGAAACGGATACCGATTCACAACAATGCATTCAGCAGGGACCAACACAGGCCTTCAAACAACACACGAATACGCCCGACAACTCTAGTAGCGACATTATCCCTCACTTGGCCCAACCAATTTCCTCCACGAATGACGTTATACATCCGATGAGAGATTTCCGGACAGGTAGATCACTTTCTGGCCAATCCGGTGAGCTCGATCCCGTAAGGTCGGTCAGGCAAGGTTTTCTAGTGACTATCCAGTGGTATTGAAGGATGAAATAATGGGGTTTGCAATCATTCATGGTTTCACTCTCACGCTTAGTAAATTGCCCCCTTCTCTCGGATCTCATGGCAGACCTCGCCGCATGCTACATGGCGGACATTCTGCCTAGGTCGTCACTGCGCACGGGGTTATTGATCAGATCAGCGCGATGGGTGTGTTACAACCAGATTGCCATATTCGATCACCCCATTTACCCTTGGAAGAGTTCGTTGACGATGCATGCATTCTCTTCCACTAGGGTGACTCCGTCATGGTTCTTGGCCATGCGCGTGAACAGAACCAGATCACACTCCTGAGCTTAAAACATAATCGGGTAAGCATCTCAGTCTGATATCCTCGCGCGCTATTTGATAGTCGCTTTCTAGGTTCCCAACATGCTGGGCTCCGCCCTTGTTCGAGTACGAGAAAAGACCCGGCGTAAGCGTCGTAACATCGTTGATGCCCCCATGAAGTTTGTTAGTGGTGGCTATGATCATTGCTTCCATCTCTTGGAGATTGCGCAGGACTTTTTAGGTGCTTCGGCAGTCGAATTATCCATAAAACATGGTTCCTTCGTGCACTCCCTCTTGCCCCATCATGGACACCAGTCATAAGCTCGTGTCCGTCGGGGCAGATCACGACATGTCATCAGAACGCGTTACACGGACTCTCAAAGTGTCGTCTATCCCATTCCACCCTCATGAAACCAAATCTCCATTTTCCACCTTGCTTGAGGTATCGTAATTAGTTGTCCAATGATACCCTTCATGAAACCGATTCCAGGTGGCACATCTGGGGACACAGTTTGAGGTCCGCGATCACTGTCTCTCTCAACAGATAATCCGGAGATTTGGCTTCGTCACAGAAAAGAGGCGTGGACGCTCTGAGAAAGGTTTGTCGGACAGTGCATCGAGAGAATTTTCGACTCAGCTGCGATCAGCGGACTCGTGGTCTCACTTCGTGTCTGCGGGGACAAGAATGCTTAAGTACATCTGTAGGGTCTGCGTAACCTCTCGACAGGAGTGGCTCTTGTTGGTGTCCACTCTTGCGCACTGAGTCACTCATTGCACGCAGTAACCTCGCCTCACTGACCCGGTCATACAAGTCACCAATACCGGCCCAAGTTTAGTGGCATGTTAGAAAAGGAATGTGGACTTTCCTGTGGGTCGATAAGCAGTGTATTATTATTCCATTAATAAACTACCAGTCTCGAAACGTGTGACCGCAGTCATTAGTATACTTAAAATCCGTGGAGTACTGGGTACCAGCTATTTATCATCACTCCCATGTCGACGGCAACAGAGCGTGCCCGTCGAGATGAAGCGGTCAACCGCGCGTATATGCTTCAGGTAGTCGAAGGCTCCAAAGTTTGTCTTTCTCTTACGACGACAATCGATACGGTGCTCAGGAACGTTCTCGCAGGCTGCAGCCAAGATGGGCGCACTCGGCGTCGGTGTCGTGGCTCTAGCTCACTACACATGGTCGCCTTTCCGGTGAGCGCCGATAGGCCTATCGTCACGAACACACCCCATACACGATTTCTGTCCTGGACGACAGGCGGCAAACCCTCCCGTTCAAGGCATTTCTTGTCAGCATCTGTGAGTTCTAGAAGTGTTTTGACCATGCATATCGCTTTCATGTTTACTCTAGTCGCAACCGCTGGTCTGGTTATCGGTGCGGATAATGCTCTTCTTACCCATGAAGCCCAACTTCGGCAATCTGAACATGCGATCCGCAAATTTGCTATCATGGAGCTTTCTCGCCAAGGCATTGTACCCACAGAGACGGCAATTGCTCATTGGCGAGAAAATAGAGCGAGACAAGAAGAATCAGTCAAGGGTCATGCATAGGCCATGATTTTTATACACGCTACATATCAATAACGTCGAGAAGGGTCGGGTAGACGGAATGAACAAAATACAGCATTCTAAATGAAGAGTGGTTGCCGGTCGGTTCCATCGCCGGAAGTGAGAATGCGTCTAGTATCCAGGATGTAGTAATTATGATTCGCGTGAGGCGGGTGGGATTGATAAAACATTGGTGAGCGTATTGGACTACAAGAGGCTTCACTGCCAACCCCCGCGAACGGGAGGAGGGGTTGGCAGAGGTTGCCCATAGTTGGAATGTGGTCGAAAATTCGAGGTGTTACGAGAGGATGACGGGGTGCTTGAAGGGACCTGTGCATGCTGAGATATGTCCAACATTGATGGCGGTGGCGGAAGGGGTTGGAACACAGGCTGACCAGGATGGTATCCGTGGCGCACTGATCTTGAAGGAGGATTCCCTGGAGGCACGGGGAGAGGAGGTGGTCGAGTAGTTATTGATTCGGATAGAGCTTGATGGCCGGATGCAGAAGGCACTCGGCGAAAATGTGGCTGGACAGGGGGGGCGGGAGTAAAAGATCCGTTGTTTGGAAAGCCCACCCCAACCTGCTGAGGGAAGCTTGAGGATGGTGGGACGGCCATAGAATAGCGGCGATCTCGCTGGAATTGGCTAGGGTGAGGTAGAGGCCGGGAACCCATAGTGGAGGAAGATGAATTAAGCGGTGGAATATCGGGGGGTGGAGGTGGTGTAGTGGGCATCCGTACTGGATATATCTGGGCGGGGGCCGAATGAGCTGGGGTAGGCGGAGGAAGTGGACCACCGTATTCCACAGAAAATGGCACGGTTTGCTCGCGAGCGACCGGCGTCAGTTGAAATGGATGATGGTCGGGTACTTGAGAGGCACTGAGTGAATGAGAAATACGATGAGAGGTTGCATTCGGGGGTAGAAGCGGAGGGCGGGTCGTCAGAGAGGATGGAGTTACGTATCTAGGGTGAGAATATCCACCATACGGTTGACTTTGAGATGATGAATGGGATGAGTGTCCATGTGCGAGGCCGAATGCAGAAGGTTCGGGCGAGTACGACACTGGTGCATAGGCAGGCGGAGTGGGCACACCAGATATAGGTACAAAGCCGGAGGATGAGGTAGGCATGCTGTATCTAGGACCGTGATTCCGGACGGGAGGGATGTGCGTGGAGATGGATCCGTTTTCGTAACTCGAATAGTAGGAGGAACTGAAGCTAGGATGAGACTGAGAAGTTGTTGGGACAATTACGTTGTCATACACGGAACTAGAACCTTCCATTTGACCCTGTTCATATGGCTGCGAGCCAGGTGGTAGCGGATGAAACCCTATTGATGTCGATGGCATCAGCGTCTGGTTCAAGGATGCAGAATGTGTGAGGCAGCACGTATAAAAGAAGAGATAATTGACTGACTGCACCACTGTCCCGCGATCGGTGATCCACCACTCCAAGTTCTGCAAAATCACTGGTCAACTGTTCCGCTGAGGGTGTCGCATTCCTTTGTTCGTAAGGTGGCGCATACAATTCCGGGCGAGAACCAGAAGCACGAAGGGATGATGGCAAGGAATCGATTGTGCTAGTGGCAGGCAAAGTACTCGGACGCCTGTCTCCACTCAGCGTGGCACTGCTGTCTGCCGGAACAAATGATCCAGGACCGCCATAGTTCCTATTTGGTACGGTCGGCCTTCGAGAGGATCTCCTTACTGGCTGAGGTTCCTAGTAATGGTGGATTAGCAACGTCACCAACATACTTCTTCCATGACGCACATTCGACCAGAAAGTGAGCTCAACATAGACTTCGCCTGCGTACTTGTCCCTGTTCATGAGAGTGAACCACTCTAGTATGGATAAATAAGACTGTTCAGCGGATTATACCGGTTGACCTACCGTCAGTCTCGCCTTTTGTCAAGGCCTCAGTGAGATCAACAAGTGTTTCCCCGATGAAGTCTGGATCGCGTGCATCATCGGCATAACACTGAAGCCTCATAAAGTTCCCCCCTCTAATCCTTTTTGGGCCTCTCTTCTTTGGAGGCAGTGGTGGGGGAGCGTTGCTCCCTGGTACAGACCGAACGAGGCCGGCCTCTACGTCTTCGAATATGGTGAATCGGAATTCATCGTCCCAGTCTGGATGCTGACCACCGCGCTTGATCACTTTGGTTCGTCGTTCCTCCCCATGGAGTGTCACTAGACAATACGGCGCTTGTTTTCCAATATGCCGTTTATTTGGCAAGTTTTTCTGCTCATGTTGTCAGACAGTGATAAGCCACCGAACAACAGGTGGCATCCCATACCGCCTTCAGAATGACAACAACGAGGGTCCCAATTTCGTGAGGTGTGAAGGACATCGACGACGTAGAGGAAAAGATGAGGACGCGTCCTGCCTTTAACGTCAATCGAACAGGAACAAAACGATCCCTACAACTACATAGTGGCTGTGCTAATAAAAGAATTCTTTTCCTAGGTGCTAACGCTCCCTTTGCAGAATAATATCTACTTCCAAGGACTGTAAGGCTCACGACTCTCAAACAGGAGGTGAGGCTTTCGTTCAGCAAGGTCCAAAATCATTTCGCTCCAATAACTATTGGCCCATGCAAACCATGATCGAGTGTATTCGCTCCCATCGTAAATGTTGACTGATTCGTGGATCAAACCAAGACCTGCAGTGTTCTGCACAAATATGATGGGTTCATGGTTGGACGACATGAGGCCTCAGGAACTCACATTGACAATCATGTA
This sequence comes from Xerocomus amazonicus, assembly GCA_038089295.1. Taxonomy (NCBI): domain Eukaryota; kingdom Fungi; phylum Basidiomycota; class Agaricomycetes; order Boletales; family Boletaceae; genus Xerocomus; species Xerocomus amazonicus. Next base: position 98,866 of record JBBPKO010000002.1, read on the forward strand.
CAGGGACTCCAGAATGTCGTCGTCGTCGTCACTGCCAAATATATTGGTGATATGTGACATCGGCCATGGGCACCACGCGGCGATGTGGGGTCCGCTGCAAGTATGAGCTAAAACTCATTCATTGTAGCCCCCACCTACTTACCCAATCCCGCTGAAGACTCGACCCCTAGCATAGTAAGGGTTCCGGCGGGACATCAACATCTTTTTCGTCTTGACATATGTAGGATCAATTCTGTCAAGAAATCCTATGTAAGGGAGTGAAAGGAGTGACTAAAAGCGGGCTCATGCACATCCTTTCAAATGAGAGGAACCCTACTTACCGGAACATTGGCATCGTCCATCATGTTGACGGAACCAAGTCCTTGGATGATTGTCCAATCGAGTTGGCACAAAATTTGTGGAGGACTTACCGTTAATTTCGTATGCAAAGACGCCATCAATGATCTGAGTATAGCGTTTATCAGTATCGATTTCAACCCCAGTGTCGAGGCCTACAGCGTGTTCATAAATGGCTTCTCTGATAGTCTGGCTCCATTCCTTGGCCAGAGCGCTGACATTAGGCGCAATTTTTGCATCGTCGAGAATAATGGCCAAGTTGGTCAGCTCGACGCTAAGCATGGCATTCGCTGGCGTAAGGAAAGCTGATAATCATGATGAGCTGGTTCGAGGCCAACGTCGTCGGGACACACGGTAGACAGACAAGTCGTCGGACGGACGGTGGCTGGTTCCGACCATGCCTGTATAACCTCTGAGTTCTCCATTCCCGCCATTCGTTACCGGGCCAGCGAGCGAGCCTGGAAGCCCAGTCCAATTGTAATACGAGATAAAATTAAAGTCAGCATCAAAAGATGACTGGGATTGCTCATCCACGACACGAAAGATCTGATCGATTGCAGATAACCCTGTTTGTGTTGGTCAGCAATTTACGCAGGTAAGCAGACAAAGGACTCGCAGTAGGTATCCATCATTGACGAGTCTTTCGTTGCTTGATAATAAGATGCGGATAATTTGATGAAACTACACAGTGAGTCGAGTTCATACTGTGTGGGGCGTACATTCAAACATCCTTGATTTCATAGAAGCAAAATTCAAGATATACCTTGCACTCAAAGACGGTTAGATTATTGATAGGTCTGATACGGTAATTAGCCCTTGGCATCAAGGATCCATAGACTTTGACTCACGGATTGACGACTACACGGTCAGCCCAAGGGTTGTGGGAAGGGGGCAAACCACTTTCCAGTGGTGGATGGAAAGCGCCGCAATAAGGATGTTCGGAGATATAGCGTGCCTCACTATTAATGACAGCCTTAACAAGAGAAGCAAGCTCTTGGTCTACAGACAAGAGACGGCGATACTGGGCGAACTGAATCGATTTCATGAGCACCAGTCAAGTCACGAGGTAGTAACAGACCTGGTTTCCAGTGTCTCGCAGCCACTGAGCACTGCACAAGCGATGTTAGCGAATTGTCCCTCTGCAATGGACTGGTCGTACGGAATATCTCCAGTGACAATAAAAGCCACATTTTCATCCTGTGTGCTTGAGCGACAAGATGTTTCAATTTTACCAGCGACGTACCTTGTTGAAGTATTTGACGGTGGTATCTTAAAAAGAGTTAAAATCATCGAAAGGAGTGGCTACCCTTCCTCGAGTCCGCACTCACCAAGAGTGTTCGGGAAAGCGTTTTCGAAAAGACGTGCAATATCTGGATCCTTCAGATGTGCGTTCATGTCCGAAATAACCTTCTATGAAGAGAACATCTGAGACACTGACTCTAGAGAGTCCGACGAAATCCACCTCGACAGAAGTACTATTGAATGTACGACAAATAGGATCGGGCCGCATGTAAGGCAGGCCTAAAGGGCCCAGAGAAGGGCTTCCCTGCGGAGTCTGTAGGTCACCATAGCGCATCAAAAAGTGGGTAGCATTTGATGTGTAGCACCGTTACTCGTACCCGCGAATATGTGGAATAGTTCGGGCAGCCGTCTCTAGCATCGAAAAGAGGTGACACGGACATGACGAGGCCCAAAAACTTCCTCAGGTCAAACTCTTCGAAGCTACCTGCCACGAATGCTTGCAAAGGTTGTAAAAGGCGCCATCCAGAGAAAGCCCTTGCCATGAGCTCGGCCAACACCATCTGAGACAATGACAGAGTTGTAGAAAGGGCCAGTTGTAAGGTAACAAAGATCGGATGATCGACGAGTCCGAGTACGAATAGTAATACAGTACATAATACGCTATGTTGAATAGACAAGAAAGCGACTAGTATACCGTAGTGCATAGGTATGGGCGAATAAACTGGTTGCGTGAGCAGCAAAGCAGCAACTTATCGGGTGTAACGACGGGCCTCCATCGAGAAAGGAAAACATGTCTGTCATCAGACGCACTAATTTCTCCCATTAACAAATGGGGGCTTCAAAACTGCTGCACCTGTTGACCGTCCTAATGTCGAGGGTAGGTCTTCCTTATATTGTGTTTGATCTCCAACGGGTCCTAACACTGCTTTGTTCCGATCATCATCTCCGCCAACCTCACCAGGAAGAGGCACACCTTGATCTTCGAGAGGCCCGGAAGGCGACTCTACCCCTACGGCATCAACCACACGTCCATTGGCCTTCTCATCTCCATCTTCCAAGCCCACTGGACCCCCAGTTTTCGTACTGTTGCTCGTGCACATGCACTTGTTCGCGATAGGCAACCCTGGACCATTCCCAAGAACCCTGGCACTCCATCCACTGACTTCGCTATCCCAACTTTCTCTTCTCGAGCTTCTGGGCCTTAGTGCGCGCAGACTTGCATCCATGTCACGCTCCCCGTCAACATCCAAGCGATCATCATCGGCAAGGAGGAATTGACTAGCATTCTCTCCCTCTAAATCCCCAAGTATACTGCCCCCAAGGTGAGAAATGGAGTCACCACCCCCAAGTAAGCCGGATAGCGTTGCAGACCCTAAGGAACCAATAGTCATGCGTGCCCCAGGTATCGCATACGCTGAGGAAGCAAGGGTGAGCACTGAGGCATTGTCGAGCGGTGGTGAAGAGGGGCGTGGATTATTTCGCGGATGATGTGCTGTATGAAGCGGTGCCTGAAGGCCATGGGCATTGTATCCCAGCAGTAGGGAGTTTGATGAAGCGGGATTTGCAGGTGTCGAGGAAGGTGGATGTGATAGGGACTGGAGAGATGGAGGGAGTGCTGAAAACGTGATAGACGCACCACTACCTACCAAACCACCATTGGTACCGGTGGAAGATGAGCGTGCATGAAGTGCGTGGCGCGGCGAGACCTGCGAGACAGGGGTCACCGGGACCTGGGCAATGTGTGCGACGCCGGCAGGTGGCAGATCGATGCTAAGGACAGTGGTGGGCTTTGTACTAGCCGCAATGCTACGGAAGGTTCGTGGATGAGAAATGTAGGATGAAGAAGAATGGGAAAGCGACGGTGACGGAGGCGAGCTGGGCGGGAGGGGACGTAACGACGCATCCTCGTCGGCCTCGAGGGCGCTCGCGGGAGACCACATTGAATCCCGAGCTAGAGACGAGCGACGGGTGGAGGCCTCCAAATTGTCGTCATCACCTGAAAGTAGGGAATGGTTATGCTCAGTCTCTACATCAGTGAGGGAGATGGTACGTCGTTGCGACACAGCAGACGAAATAGTCCTCCTGTGATGATGGAGGATTACCTGCCGTTGTGATGTGGCAGGGGCGGCTTGTGGCCAGGGAGACGACAGAGTTCGGCCATTAAGCCGTGAAGCGGGGGTAGTCGCACCCAGATGACTCTTAGTACTTGGGATGGCCTTCTGTAAGACACCCAAGCCATTCTCGTCCGGAATTCTTCTTGTTCTCGTGGACCCGCCGAGTTTGCGTTGAAACCAATTGATGATCGGTTTGCTTGAGCGGGGCGGCACTTTTTTAGCATACAATTGCTCTGGTGTCTGTTTCGATGGGGCTCTGCGAGCAATAGCCTGAAGGGGCTCTTGTTTTGCCTGCGAACCGTTCGCATTCAGTGGTTTGGGATGAGACGTCTGAGAGGGGAGATTCGCAGTTGGTGAAGGCATCAGCGAGCCGGAGTGGTACCCAAGCGCTACTCAGAAGATGAGGAAAGGGTGGAAATAGCGGAAACCGTCGTTGGGCAGCTTCACGCTGTGTCTGAGCTCAGTCTCGGATGCAGTAGTTCCTGTAGAGACAAGATTCTCGATACCACTAAGTAATTGTGCTAATACTACTACACGTTCTCACCATTCCGTCTCTTTGTTCACTTTTGTTGGGGCCAGCGGAATCTTGTTCCCTCTGTACCCAAACCCATCCAGCCAAGGCCAGGCTGCGCTCCTCCGCTGCTCGAACGCAGCAATAGCATCCTCCTTCCCCAGTGTCAGTGCGATATCATCCAAGCCATTCAACAAACAGTGCCTCCGGAAAGGATCCACAGTGAAGTGAATCACTGGTTTACCATTCCCACGTCTCACCTCCTGCCTGTCAAGGTCGACCTCAAGCTCCATACCCGTCTCTGCGTCCGCGGCAAGTTCTTTGCACTCCAGTTGAGAGAGCAGTAACGGAAGCATGCCATTTTGCATGGCGTTGCTCCGGAAAATCTCGCCAAAGCTTGGAGCGATAACACAACGAATTCCAAAGTCATTCCTATGAGTTGTGATAGTTAGCTTCGCGTACGAGATGGCCAGAACGTCAGACGCGGGGACAGACGCACAAACTCCACGCAGCATGCTCCCGAGAGCTGCCACAGCCAAAGTTTGGCTCGCTGACGACGAGAATTTTCGCCTGGTCATATGGTGCACGATTCAGGACAAAGTTTGTCTTCTCTCCTGACTTGGGATCAAAGCGGAGAGCATAAAACAGTGCATTAGATAGACCGGTACGTTTCAAAGTCTTGAGGAACTGTTTGGGGATGATCGTGTCTGTGTCGACGTTGGCAATGTGCAAGGGTGCCGCGACTCCTTTAACAACAACAAACTTTGAAACCCCGCCAGAAGACGGGGAGCATTGTACGGAGGATGTATCGGATATGTGCGTAGGGGGTCGTGGCTCGGGAGGCGGGAGGACAGGGTCGGTCAGGAACTCGTACGGACTCGATCGCTTCAGCTTCGGCGCCCCAGTAACACTTGAACCTAGCAACTTCCGAACGTCGGTAAGTCTGCCCGAAATGGCCGCAGCTGCTGCCATAGCCGGACTGACGAGATGAGTCCGCCCACCAGCCCCTTGACGGCCTTCGAAGTTGCGATTACTCGTGCTGGCACAGCGCTCACCAGGGGCAAGTTGGTCTGGATTCATGCCCAAGCACATAGAGCACCCCGCTTCTCGCCAGTCGAATCCAGCCCGTTTAAAGATAATGTCCAATCCCTCTGCTTCTGCATGCTGTTTAACCAATCCTGAGCCAGGGACTACCATGGCCTGGACGTTTGGTGACACCTTAGCGTCTGGCCCGGCAGCCAAGACGACCCGAGCGGCAGAGCGAAGATCTTCAACACGGCTGTTGGTACAAGAACCAATGAAGACTTTGTCCAACACAATATCTTCCATCGGAGTATTCGGTTGCAGGCCCATGTAGGTCAACGCACGTTCTGCAGCAGTCCGTTTGCTAGGGTCCGTCATTGCCGCGGGATCCGGAACGGTACCAGTGATGGGGACCACATCTTGAGGGGACGTGCCCCATGTTACAGTGGGTGGAATGTCGGCCGCATTAATCTTTATCTCTCTATCAAATTTGGCGTCCTCATCGCTCTTTAGGCTATGCCAATAGGCCACAGCACGGTCCCACGCGTCGCCCTTGGGAGCTAGTGGACGATTGCGGAGGTATTCAAAAGTAACCTCATCGGGCGCAACCATACCAGCTCGGGCGCCAGCTTCGATGCTCATGTTGCAAACGCTCATACGAGCCTCCATACTGAAACCGCGAAAGACAGAGCCAGCGTATTCAATGACATGCCCTGTGCCTCCGGCTGTTCCGATGAGGCCGATGATATGCAAGATGACGTCCTTTGAGGTCACTCCTTCAGCGAGCTCGCCGTCTACTGTGATGTGCATGTTCTTCCCCTTCCGTTGTAGCAGGGTCTGGGTAGCAAGCACATGCTCAACCTCGGATGTTCCGATACCAAACGCCAGGGAACCAAACGCGCCGTGAGCTGCGGAAGCGAAATGTGAGTGGTCATAAAAAAATATAGTATAAGGCGACATACTGGAAGTGTGTGAGTCTCCACAGACACATGTTATACCAGGAAGCTATGAAAAGTTAGTGATGTACCGTCGAACGTAGATAGCATTGGCTCACCGTGAAACCTTGTTCGGGTCCGATAACATGGACAATACCTGTAGTTCTTCAATTATCGAATTGGCACGAGAATCACACTACATACCCTGACGACGGTCCGCAAGACCAAAATAAGTGAGGCCAAACTCTTTGACATTGTCTTCAATGGCCAGACACTGTGCGCGGGAATCGGGTTCTGCTACAAACGTATCGACAGATTTGTAGTTTTTGCGAGGAATTGTCCTTGCATCGAGTAAGGACTTTGGGCCGATTTTGCACGATAAAGGGGCACTCACGGAATGTTATGATCGACAGTCGCTAACGTACAATCTGGCCGGCGAACACCTCGGCCGGCCGTGCGTCTATCCTTGCGGTGAGGAACAGCATCGACAAGAGTAGCTTGGAACGTACAATCCTTCGAATGCCTGAGGGCTCGTGACTTCGTGAACGAGGTGGCTGTCAAACGGGCTCGTTGTTGAACGTGTTTAAGAAACCAACGCACGTACCGATCGATGTAGATAAGGGCTAATCCATCCTCCAAGGTATCGCTAAGGCAAATGAGTTCAAGGTCAACATGGGTGGCTATCACTCACACGACATGGTCATCCCATATTTTATCATACAGAGTGCGAGGTCCAGTAACGGGAACTGGCATGACGTTGTGGTAGGGGACGATAGCGATGTGGCCCGGATACAACTCGGTTGTGTGTCTCAATTTAACGGTAGCCGATCTCGGCCGATCAGCGGTTTGGTTCAAGATTCCCGGAAAATGCCGGGTTATAACTGTACAGTTTTTCAGCCACAGCTGCACACCCAACATGAGCCTGTTGCGTGCAGCATTCAAGTCATGGCCAAGTCCAAAAAGTGTGCATTTGCTCACTGATTTGTTAATACCCTCGTTGACCCATCTCTAGCCACACCAACCACAACCAGAACAGCAAGGCACACCGCAATGGCATCAAGAGGCCACAGACCAAACGATCACGTTCGTTGAAGGGGGTGTGTACTCGCACTCGTTTTCTGATTGTCTTCCAGGGTTGAAGCTCACCCGCACAGGTTGATCCAAAGGTGTGGTAGCATTTGTTCGTTAATACATAGATCCACAACCTTTGCCCTATCCTGTAGTTCCGCAAGAATGCTCTCTATGCATTAATTGGATCTGTACGCCAAATCATCCCCTAACTTAGCTCTTTCTCACAGCCTATTAGCGAAAAGCACGAGCAGAGCAAAATGAAAGCTCATCGTAATCTCAGTACAGTGGTTCCCCTGGCAATGACCAAGGAGCGCAAAAATGTAAATCGCACTCGATCCATGTATGACTTCGCAACCATGCGCTATGACCTTGGTCGTACAATGACACTACGTTCCATTGTTCCTTCCTTTACGGCCGCGATCCCAGTGCAAGAGAATGGTCCCCTAGCTTCTCCTTCCGACTCGCTTGTAGGTTCCTCGCGTTGCGTTCAAGAGTAGCCTGCAGTCTTGCGGCCTAAAAATGAAATGAAGTAACGTTGATGATGAGAAAAGTCCATGCAGAAGCGTACTGCTGCGTCTTCCGGTCGAAGCGCTCCCTTCGCCATGTTGTGCTTGCCATGTCTGAGTTTCTTCACTCGGGTTGTTTGCGTTTTTTTCCCTGCTGTGCCCTCCTCAAGTAATGCGTCGCACTCTGCCTGACTCGCGACATAACCTTGTAATAGCGAAAAGAATTTGTGCCGGAGGACGACTTTGATGTTTTCGAGCGCATGAGTGTTATACCATCCATCACGCTCCTAAAACAGACCAGTAAGTAGGCGGTAGGAAGCAGTGTAAAGCTTACATCGCATGTTTCACGCAAATCTTCTTCGTTTTCAATCATGTCTCTTAACATGGGATCATGTATGTCACAGAGCTGGAATGCTGCTGTTTCCTTTGTAAGCGTCACACCATCAAATATGTGTGATTTGCTGCAAGAAAATTATGAACCGCCCAAGTAGGATGAAATTGTTACCCGCCGTCGTTCAATATCAATCGCTTCCTCCTGCTCAACGGACCTGGTAATGTACGTGGCTGTTGATCTCCCCTCCTGTCTCCGAGAGACGATGGAGACCCTCGACATGGGATGATTCGCATTACGAAAATAAATACGTTGGTAGCTGTCGGATTCATATGATCACTGAACGATAGAATTCCCCAGAAATTGCTTACAATCGAGCCTCTGGATGCTTTCTTGGGTCGTATTTGAGGCGAATGAGAGTGTCCCGCCAAGGTCCATCTTGGAACGTGTAACAAACAAGAGGAAGTAACACCTTGGAGCTGTAGGATATGAGATGGTGCGACAGATGATACAATGGAATGTACCGCACTTGTGTATCTCTCTAACTTCCGCCGCACTGAACTGATTGTACAGGGCAGCGCGCGTCCAAATTGGGCGATCTTCTACTATCTAGTGGGACATCAGTCACGATGTCAAAAGAGCACAGCGGATCAACACAACCTGCACGATTCGTTCTAAGAGTTCAGGTTTGACTTGATTTTGGGCTTGTTGCACGACAGGGATTGGAGTATCCGGAATCTACATATGGAGTCTTAGATGAAAACAAATTAATACAAAGAAGCTACGAACATTAAGGTCTCCAAAAGTGATCGTTGCGGGGCCATAGCCCTTCCAACGACCCTTATTAATGAGCCGCTTGCGTTCCTCGCCGGTCCCTTCATTGACCATGGTAGTGACGATCGATGAGGGGTTTGGTTTAAAGCTACCCATCGTCGAAGACACGAAGTAAAAAAAAATATCGAGTAACTTACTTGTAGTTGTGAGGAATACCCTGACGACTAAATATCGGTGGGGGGAAGAGTCTCAAGTTACTCCGTGCAGCTGATCGTTCACCGTGTTTTACGAGGCCAGGATCAATGTCAGAATCTGCGCTTGCCCGAGCAGGGAGGACATAGTCCTCTTTCTCTTCAGGGATGGTGTACTGCTTGATGGCATTCACTACTCACATGTTAATATGATTTGAGTAGTCGTTCTGTTGCATGCATCTCACCGTCCAGCCTGTCCATTGCTACTCGCAATTGTGCGACGGGATCCGACATCTCGGGCTGAAACTGGTAATCTGCCATGGCTACCTTGCCTGTGACTATCTGCCAAGGTAATCGCAATGTCCAAACTCACTGCGAAACCGGGCAGTCTTTAGGATGACGCCCAATGGTTTTGCAATATAATCTCCAACAACACCATCGTCGACAAGTCGGCGCTTTCTTTTCGTTAATTTGATCAGGATGTTGCTTGTTCCGACGATATCTCCCGGTATTGGATGCGCATAAGGGTTTCCGTAGCGGAAGCTTAGCTCTAGTAAAGCCTCGTTCCTCGCGGAGGTACGCTTAAACGCACTCTCGAGCTTGGACGTGCCCCCCAGGTTGCGAACTGCCAAGGGAACAGAAGAATGTTCTACGTAACCTGGATATTCAATTGAATAGTAATGGGTGGCAGGAAGTGGACATTCCAGTGCCTCAGTTGGTGCAGACGACGGCCATTCAAAGTCCATGACACAGATGATGACGTTGGTTCGGTAACTAATTGCCGCATTGAAATTTCTAGCTAGTGCTAAGCTTAGAATACGTAGCCAATTTTCATGTCAACCTGCAAGTAACGAACAAAGCCGGCAGTCTCAAACAGATTAACTTCCACCTGTTTTCTTCTGCAGATTTCTCCATGCACCCAGGAGTTCCTATTAAAGTCATAGTGACACAACGTTTTCCAGAGTGATTTTCTAGCTTACTTGGTCTGCCAAATCGACACCGGCCTTTTCGAGCTCTTCCTTAAGTTTCTTGCCCACTCTGCGAAAGTCCGCGCTAGATAAAAGCTGAAACAATTGCATCGTCGATGGGCCGGTGGTTGGGTCGATCCCTGTATAGGTGCTTGTGGTGAACGTAGCAAGGAGATGGCATGAAATGTGTACCTTTCTCCTGCATGAGCTGTTGAACCTCGTCCAGCGCCTTCACAGCTTCTGGACTACTCAATAATTTCCGAATAGCAGGAAGGTTTGCCACTTCTTCGAATCTACCCAGGCTCGCGCCGAGCTCTGACGGTCTTTTTATTCTTGCATGTAGTTGAGACGTCCATGAAAATGAGCGTTGACACCGAATCGTGAGGTGCGATGCTGGTCGTGTTAACCATCGTGCAAGCGAGGCGAAGGGTCTGAATGAGGACATGCTCGGAAGTGTTCAAGTTGTACGCCACACGACACGTCGGACACACAGCTTATGGACTATGATTATTTTTCAATAGAGGCAATCCTCGCGGAAAACCAGGTGTGTACGTCGCCGTCCAGATCTGCTGCTGCTGCATGTGATCTTGCAGAAAATACATTGCACCTTCAAGGTAGATGTACCCCGTATGGGGCATCTTGGCGGTGGTTCCGACAAGGATGTGTGTTCTCACCATTTATTCAAGCATCATTACGCTCAGGATTTTAACAGATCAAGGCTTTGACAAAAATTCCACTTCCAATGTGGTTGGCATACATCTTACTCTATTCGTAAGGGTTGGGTCTATATCGTTCACATGTTCACTCACTCGATCCTGACAGTGACTGGGCCGACGTAGCTACGCCGGTGGCTTTTGGCACTAGGGTTAGGAATGCACTCAGGGCAGAACCTCGGAGCGTTAAGCTATCTTCGCTCGTTGGCGCGGGTGGGTTGTGGTATGGCTTTGGGAAGATTATCATGGACATGTAAGTCATGATCAGTGTTAGACGATCTTGTTAGATTCAATTTCTAGATTGTCGGAAGAACAAAGTCTTGAACTGGAAGCGGTTCTGACGCAGGTACATTGCACTTGTGTGGCGGAATCTTGTAGCTCACCCGATGCGCAAAGACGTTTCGTGGGCGCATCACGGAAGTGATTGACCAGGCGCAACATTTCGCAGCCTTAGGTCCTGCAGGTGGGGGAGGAACTCGCACGGACGCAACGCAATCATTCAGAGAAGGCTTGGATGTGACAGAGAGAGAACGTAAAGCTAGGTTTTTCAATCCACTCTATGCAGTACTGACGTGTTCACAGTATTTCTGTTAGCACAAGAAAGCGCCAGGAAAACAAAACGTTGGTACGAAGGGAGCGAAAAAGCATGTCGATGAATAATCTGTGAATTACAGAGCGAAAAGTATCATTGATCTTTTTTCTGACCAATCTCGCCTTGGGGACCTAGCGTTCTTAGTTCTCGCACAAACCTATGGCGCCATGAGCACTGGTACAACGAAGAGAAGCCAGAGACGTACCATTTGATGCTTGCCCAAAGAGCAAGCTCGATCCCCATCAAAACGAAGAAATGGATACTGCCATTCGTAAGGTAGGCAGACCAGGCGAATACCAAAAATAGGGCGGCAAAAGCGCAGTCAACTGCTAGCAAGAACGAAGGGTGCAAGGAAGAACCCGGCTTGAGAGGGAAGGAAAAAAAATCTGTGACTCCGCCTTGAGATGGCATGTTCAATGCAAAAACTTGCAGTGTTCAGACGGCACCAAATCAGTGCAAATATCGATCAACAACGGTCCCAGTTCGACGCCATGCAAAAACAGAGCTCGACTCGGGTTGTCCTTGTGCTGCAGGACGGCACTGAGCCAGAAGTCTACGGGTCAAATCCAAAGTTTCTACTGACACTGGAATGTTCCAGAAAGTTCAAAATACTTTTCCGCAAAAAACAATACGGACTCCGGTCTGGGGGCATCTTCGGAAGCGCCATGTTCATGTGAAATATTTCCCAGAGGTGTACGAAGGACAGGGAGTTGGAGCTGGTCTAGTCGAGTGTCAAAAACTACCAGGCTCGTGGGTGATGGGCTGCGTTTGTCAGTTTGGCATGGAGGATGAAGGAAATAACACACGACAAAGATTGCGCCGAGAGATATTCGATAGTTGAAAGTGCATGGCCGATTAGCAAGAGATAGGAAGATACCGTGTGTCTTGTGTGTATTTCAACAGAGGATAATTTGTGACAAGCAGGTCGGCTCACCCTTCTGGCTCGTGCAAAAGATATGTAGAAGGCTCATGCAACACGAGGAGAGTGGGAGCGCGTTCGAGTGTCACCTTCGGAGCTACCGGAACAGATGGGGGAGAAAGACTGTGAGTGCGGAGCATGGCAAGGACTGCAACGAGGTGTGTGGAGCTGGGGGGATAGCTGTAGAGAAAGTGGTCACAAGAGCTGTACGTATATGATAGAATCAAGCGGCTTACAAGACGGTAACCCTAGAGCTCGTGGTTGCCACTGTACCTGTCCCGGAGTGTGCATTAAGCCAGGGGTCACTAACGTTTTGGAGACTTTGCAAGAGAGAATGTCGGGATGGGGAGAAGAATATAGCGCGTTCTGGTGATGGGATTGAAAGACAGAGATGGATGGGTGCAGAGGGATGGTAAGGACCGTGCACGAGGAGGGACTTGAACTGGGGTAAGGACGGTGCTGGCTTGGGCAAGAGACGCATGTCATCCTGTGGTACTGCCTCTTGATGGCGTTGATATACCAGAAAACACACCAAGGTCAACAACTGTTTCTTCTCTCCCATGTCCGTCCTATCCACGGCTTCATATGCTGCCACGCTCGTACTCGAGTCTGCACAGATCACCGCCCAGTTTACCCCCGTTCCTTGGCTAGCTCCAGTGATCGGCGTCCTCAATACCCTCATATCCATGATCAGGCAGGCCCACACGAATAAGTTGGACTGCATCACATCCCCTCCACTCGCGATCTCTTACCGCCCTTCAGGTATGCCTTGCAGCAGCTTCAAGATCGCTGCATTAGCTTCTTGGTAGTCGTTCAGCAAAAGGGCGACGATCTTCCTCCTCTGGAACAACAAAGACTAGTCGCCGGTGTTCAGAGGTTCTTCCCTCAAATACTAGGAGCTTTCATCGGGTTCTCATCAGTCCTTCAGCACGATCCACCATATCATCAACCGTATCGATAAATGGTGCTCGAAGAGCGCGTTTGAGCTCTTCATCAAACAGGCCGACCTAGCGAGCGCTATTCAGGACTGTCACATGGAAATCAATGACAGTCTGGCAAAACTCCAAGTGCGTGCAGGATAGTCTGCTCTTCTCTGGCTAATTATCCCGTAGCTCACCGCAGCGTTGGACACTGTGGTTTGGCAATCGGAACTAAAGGCGAACACTGAACGTGACCAGGCGGAAATCCTTCAGTATCTCTCTGATATCAAGAATACCCAATCAATCATTGCCATGACGCAGGATCAACAAAGTGCTGACATAAAGGTTATCATGGCGTTAATGCAACAGGTCCGCGATGGCACATCGATTCCTAGTATCGTCCTCTGAACTGTTCACAGAATCTCTCCGTCACCTCTGATCGCGATACCCGAGGACTAGGAACTAATTTGTATCTCATTCAAAAATCTACTGGAAAACTTCTTGCGAATATGCACTTACAACGAGGAGAAGTACGACGGCTTGGCCATTATCCCGTCAGTGGGACAGGTTCCATGGATATCTGGGAAGGATTATACCTGAATGAAGAAAAAGTGGCTATCAAGATCCTGCGAGCCGTCCATTCTACTCCTAAAAGCTTGCAGGTATCTTGTTAACTAATTCCCTTTCAACACATTGCATTCATATCTTGCAGCGATTTAGACGCGAGGTCAACATCTGGAATACAGTATGGGAGAGCGATCAAGGACGTCACATTCTCCCGCTCTATGGTTTTTGCCAGGATGATGGACCATTTCCGTGTGTTTCCTTGGTTGGGGAAGTAAAATTCATTTGACCTCCGTGATAGTTATGTTGTTAGTCCGTGGCACCCGAACGGAACCGCTGACAAGTATGTTACCCTTTTCCCAGACGCCGACCATCTTGCACTGGTCAGTCTCGACGGTGAAACTATGATTTGTCTGATTCTCGGAAATTTCATAGATTCGAGGCATCTGTACCGGCGTTCATGTCATGCATGCTATGATCCCACCCATCGTGCACGGAGACTTGAAAGGGGTACATGCTGACATTCTCGCGTTTTTCTCATCTAACACGTCTTTGGAAGGCTAATATAATTATCAATGCAGCTGGCAAACCACT
>JBBPKO010000002.1:113267-136086 GCA_038089295.1 Xerocomus amazonicus
ATGCATGCTATGATCCCACCCATCGTGCACGGAGACTTGAAAGGGGTACATGCTGACATTCTCGCGTTTTTCTCATCTAACACGTCTTTGGAAGGCTAATATAATTATCAATGCAGCTGGCAAACCACTCCTTGCAGACTTTGGTTTCTCCAGAGTATGCTCCTAGAATAATATTACGCTGACTGATACCCTGACATGCACGCGGCAGGTCGTGGAAGATATAACTGGCGTTCCATTTACTCAATCTGCTGGGTGAGCATGGTCTTACGAGGTTGCTGCTTGTTAGCAGACGGTTACATTGCTTTAAGTGTTTCAAATTCCCAGAGATGGCTGGCGCCTGAGCTCTGTTTTGACAAGGGCAGGCTCACTATGGCCGCAGACGTTTATGCACTCGGGATGACAATGTTAGAGGTACGTCAGCTTCTTGATTTTGTGCCAAGTTTGCGGTGACCTCCAAGCAGTTGATGACACATGCGATGCCTTGGGTGACCGTGAGACACACCACACAAGTTATCATCAAGGTAGCCTCGGGCGAAAAACCTCCTCGCCCTCTGGACGAGGCTACCATTGCGAGGGGACTCGACGATCATCTTTGGGAGGTCATGAGCAAGTGTTGGGATGAAGCAGAGATCAGGCCAACTGTCACACAGGTTATGCAGATACTGTGAATGTGAAGTAGTGTATTACCTAATCTCAGTGTGCTTGCTTTACTTTGTACTTCGGCCGCAATCCTCGCAAGCTCAAAATGCACGCGTTCGCGTCTTACATCTTGCGATGCTATTACAAGGCGACGGGGTGGAATGAAGATAATCTCTACGCGAATTTGACCCGGTCTTCCAGCGGTATGTCGCCTAGCAGAACTCACCATCCGTTCTAAGTCTCTGGAAAGCTATACTGGATTTCGACATCCCGCGTGGTTTGCATCTTTCGATATCCAAATCACCAAACCCATTCTTCAGCACGTCATATTCAATGAATGCGATGCCGTCCCTCAACGGTTCGTTGGGGTACATCTTTACTTCTTGTGACCTAAACATCAAGAGCTCTGGGAATGTCCGTTTTAAAGACATGGTTGAGCGATTCAAACTCTGCAGCCACCCCAGACGGCCAGAGGGAAAGGAGGAATGGCTAGCCGGGGAGCGTGTCGACTCGCGGGGTATGTATGTATCTGCCACTCGTTGCCCATCTGGAAACATTGACAAGCAGGGAATCGCGACAGATTATCTCCTTTATGGCCGCCTCTACCTTCCTTCCTGTCGACTGGATGCTCTATATTCCACCCGTCTATCCCCTACCATGCAGGCACTCGTGGCTGCGATCTCCGACCCGCGATCAAGTTTCACCGGAGAGGGGAGGGTACGTGGGGAGAATGTGAGCAACGTCATGTTCAGCCTGCAGCATGATATCGGAAAATGGTGTACCGAGTATACCTGGAGTGCTGAAGATGGGATGTGGGGAGTGCGTGTATTGCATAATTTTGGAAGACTTGGCAACTCTCTAGAGCATTCCGAAGAGTCTAATTACCCCATTGGCCCAAGGCCAAAACGCGTGGACGAGGAAGATGCCACTGGCGGTGGACTCAAAGGCCGCGTTTCTGCTGGAGCAGAATTTTACATCAGCGCAAAGGAAAAGAGTGCAGGAGGTAGGAAACTTACCGTCTGTCCGGAATAGAGAGAATTAAGTACCCCTTCTAGTGTCTACCGGGATTCGGTTTACGACGCTATCGGACCCATCTGCCTCATCTCAGGCACAATCGTCTTCGTCACCCACTATTCGTGTACCTCCCACTCAGCCCCCTACCACAATTACAGCCTTGTTCAATCCTATGATGGGCCATGTTTCAGCCGCATATGCTGCCAAACTCTCCCGCGACTTTTCTCTGTGTTCGAGGTTTGATTTCAACGTCTATAGCTACGCCAGTGAGTGGACCATGGGGGCGGAATGGTGGATGCGCCATTCCCTCTCGCAGTCGATGTCGGAGAGCAGTCCGCAACAAGTGTTTCCTCGCTTGCAGCCCGAAGAGTCACCCATCAGAGGTGTTGTAAAAGCAAGGATATCGACCAACAATGTTTGTTGCATCCGTTTGTTCTTATCGTTGCCGTGTTAAACCCTTTGGTAGACTGTTTCACTGTTATGGGAGGGACGTTTGAAGCAAATGTTAGTGAGTTTGGGCGTTGTTTCCGATCTATCAAGCCGGTCGAAACCAATCAAAGCCATTGGGCTGGAACTGTCGTACTTCGGCACAGGATAAGGGTCATTCGTGTATTAGCTAGCAACCACAACCGGATGACCAAGTGCAACAACAGACACTGCATTACGCTGCATTAGAAAGGATTCGATTGATTGGCTTGTGTTTATGATTTCTGGACACCCACCCCGTGGGCCGGAGATTTCTCACCTCCATGTGTCCGGAATGACTGATTGTGGTTGTGACTTTATGTCTTATTGGCTTCGAAGCATAGAATAAGACGCAATGAATGTTATGTGTGGATATCGATCGAGATGAAACTTAGTCATGTCTGTTACGTTCGATTTTTTAACCACCTTGCCATAGCCAGGTCCGGAATGTACAATGTGGAAACCTTTGACAAACCTTCAGAGTTCAGCCAGGTCTCGTCAACATCTATTACGCCAATGCCAGTTTCGTTACATTACAATGGCACCAGCGTCAAGTATTGTGGACCCCGGACTTGCTCCCGAGCCGGACTGTAGCCACGACGTTGTTTGGGATCACAAACTCCACTCTCTCAGGTCTGCCTTGCTCCAGGATGACGCCTCTACTGTTTGGGCGAGATACCTTGATATTGCAAACGCATTAGGCCACAGCGCCCTTCCTCTTGAAATTCACCAAAAGGTCCTGCGGAAATGTGTCCCTCGCCCTTCTGTCCTTCGTGCATTCGCTGCCAAGCGTATGCAAGGTCCTGGTCCCCCTCGCGCACCACACTTGTACGAAAGTAGATTGAAGGCTGTCATGCGCAACATTCGCTCCATAACGCAAAAGCCATCTCTGGACGATTACAACTACGTTCTGCAGCAGTTCGCGGCCGTCGGCCATCTATATGGCTCGATTCACGTATATGATGAGCTAAGACACACCATCAACCATCAGCCAGACACGCACACATTTTCTCTTAGCCTCCAATCTATTGCTCATCGTCTCACCCTCCCCACGTATAAATCCCAGAGAGCACGGGTCCACTCAGACTGCATAGCCTTTTGCAAGACGTTGCTGAACGATATGAACTTCTTTGATATACACTTCACCCCCCCCATTCCAGACCTTGTCATGCGCATCTCGAAGGAGACCGCGGATCAGGCTATCTTTTCACAGCTCCTGAAATCGATCTATGGGGTTGACTTGGACTTCCCAGATCATCTGCCAGCACAGTGGAACCGTGATACAGCTGTTGAGGCTGGCATTCCTCGACTGCCCCAATTTCAGCCTCTCTCTACTGCCGCGCTCAACACGATCATTGACATGGTTGGGCGATCTGGGGACGTCTCCAAACTTGTCCAGACTTTTGAAGTGCTTACAACACCACTGCCTCCACAAGCCAGTCAACATTATTCCTTGGAGTTTGACGACGAAGATGATTTCGGTGTTGTCAACCCCGCCTCTACCCTTCCTCATCAAACACCACATGCGGAACCTAACTCAACTACTTACCGTCTCTTGCTTAAGCATTTATCACGTGTTGATCATTCAGCTTTGGCACGACACTACCTTTTCCAAGCGTCTCAGCTCGACCGGCATGTGGACAGATCCGTGCGGACGCAGATATATTATATGCCTTATAAAACACTAGCCCCTCAGTTTGCCATCAATAGGCGCATGCTCTTATCCGTCCTAGGGACGGCGAAAAGGAACAAAGATATGGAATTAATGCGCTTTGTGGGTTACATCGCACGTCAGACATATAGGAGGAAGAAGAACGACATAGCGTATTACAGCGAACTACAGGAATTGCAACGGCAGGGACTCCAGCCTCTAGCGCCCGACCATGACCCATCTCGCCCGAATTCACCCGGCCAGGTCAAAGAGACGCTCATTGATCTTCCACTTTCCCTTCCCTATGTTACTGAAATGACTGATTCCGTTTCCTCGATGTTTCTGGAACCACCGCATCGTGTCAAATATTTTGATGCATCGGTCCATTTGGAAGTCCTTCGGAAGGATTTTGAAGACATTGCGGATTTCTACACTCAAGAGTTTCTCCCAGCTCTCGCCCGCAAGACACAACGGATTAAAGAACGACTGGGACGCCGAGTGTGGAATCAGAAAGATCTGTTCTTACACACAGAAGGCGGTCGAACCGTTGTCTCGCGTGAAGACTGGTCGAAAATGGTAAAATTTCGGGTGGATGGAATAGCCGATGGTGCAGAGCTGTCCGAGAGTAATGGCACAAGACAGGTGCGGCCAAAAAAGTTGACAGCTGCCAGAGGGCTGGTTGCCTCTGCTTCTGGCGCGACGCGTCCGATAGATTTTTGTGAGCTGCTTTATTTCTTGTACCTGACGCTTTGATTTCATACATTCGTCAGTTGATCCATCATCTCGCGGAAGTAGATCTTGGTCTTCCAAGGGATAACCTGGGTGCCAGCCAGATATATACCATTTTAAGCAAATGTTATCGTACACGATGAGATACCCGGCTGTATTGCTTGAGGGGTACAAGCTCGTGTATTATGATGACATCTCGTCAAGTACACTAGAGGCTCAAGCCAACTTCTTGTGTTCAGCAACGCGATCGTTGACAACTTTTTCCATAGCATTCAACCATATACTGATGTCCGACCGGAAAGCACTCTTGAATGAAAGTTCATTTGGGGGAGGAGACGAGGTCATACTCGAGGTACTGACACCAGCACTGATGTATCGTGCTAGAGCAAGGACAGGAAGGCGCCGCAGCGCGCGACCTGAGAGGCTCTGTTCCTGTTTTCATGTGGGGTTGGTTCTTGACAGAGTGAAAAGAACAATGTCGTACCCTGCACTTGGTGGCAAGACCAAGAAGAGCTTTTCCTATTCTGTCTTTTTGAGCATCCAACTGGTCGATGGTGTCCGAAGAGGATCGATTTTTTAAGCACCATACATGTTTTTCCATATACAACACATCTTCTAATGGAGGGACGGTCTACCTGACAATTAGCGATTGCTCTGTTTTGTTGACGTGCACTACTGACCACCTCTTGCACTATGCCCCTGAGAATAAATTCTCTGAGTGAGCTACGCAAAATCTCGTAAATAGCCTCCCGAGGGGGGTTGTCGACGAATTGGACGATGTCTGCTCTGTCAACAAAAGCAGAATCTATTGGCTCGTAAGATACCAGGATTGATTTTCAATGAGGAACATTCAAACCTATAGCCTTGACGAGATTACTGGTTGACATTACCAAAACATTTTTTCTGTGTCTTAGTTTATCCAGTTGAGTGAGGAGTGCATTGACTACCTGAGTGAAATTTAGATTAAGCGTAGAATCCCCGGCCGGCAATTCACTAACTCGAAGACCATCAGTTGGCTCAGTACCAGCCATAGCTCCCGCTCTAGCGGCTGTCAGGGACTCGACTTCGTCTAGCAAGAAGGTAAGTATGGGCATACACGTTGCACTGTTGAGTAACAAACCAATAAGAACGACGACAAAGCAATCCTCGTCTTCTACCATTTCCGTGATACTGTTAAATAGCCGTTGTACGAGCTTTCCTGACTCCGAGAACCACCGAGAAAATAATGAATGCGAGTTGATCTCCAAGAGACGCGCTTGCGTATAGCTATTGGGTCGGAACCTTACAAGCTTGCAAGAAGGGATTTCAGACGGACACACCGATGGGACAGACGTATCGAGAGCTTTTGAGCTAGTGCCCGACATAGCGAGGTTTTTCCCGTTCCAGGGGGTCCATGAAGGAGCACAACTCTGTTCCACGACACGATATTGACTGTACGGCAATGAGCGATGGATCTTCCACCAAGGTCAGACACATACAATCAACGTTTGCATCACTGAGAATGAGTGTGGCATATATATAGTCGAGTAGCTTCAGCTTGATGTTATCGGTGTATATCAGCCCTTCCCACAGCCCTTCCCAGGACCTGCAAGGCAGTTCACAGACACTGGCTGCGAGTGTGTCTCCGCCACCCTCTCCAGAGCCGTTGGCGTACTCTTGCACCGTATCGTTCTCGGATGGTTGGTAGGTGTGTATCTGAAGGGAAATTTCGTTTAAGGGGAGGGAACTCGAAGAGCAGGATGATTCCGAGACTACAATGCGCTCGACAGAGGATGACAAGGTTGGATCGGTGTCCCAGCCGGTAAGGACAGATGGGATGGAGAGAGAATTAAACGAAGATGTGATATAATCTCGCACGAGATCTTGTATGATATCCATCCTCCTCCGAACCCTTGGCGCAAGGCGAACCTCGACTGTAGACAGTAAGTGTGATACCGATCTGGGCCATAATACACACCGTGAACAGTCCATATCACTGGTTCGCTGGCTGGATATTGGTTTATTACAGACATGTTCGCGACGCGTTACTGAACAACGCGTCGATTGGGATGGTGTCACGTGGTCCTATCCTGATGGCAGAGACCACATCAACCACGACGGCACCAGACCCGTCCACATTTGTACCGCCAAGTCCCCTTCCACTTCCGCGTATCGTTATTGAGTTTTGCGATAGGGTATGTCTCGTTATTCGTAGCGTTGCAACTCTAACAAGGCCTCAGTGCCGCTGGTATGACTGTCTGCAAGCAATGACAAGACTGCGATCTGAATGTCCTATGACAGGCTCCATCGAGCTACATGGCTGTCGACCGAATTACTCCTGACATTTCCGCCTCCGGCCCTCAAGGCGGTCTCGGTCATGCCATTAAATTCCGATGATACTGCTGGTCGATTCCGTATCTGGTTGGAGATTGGAGACTCCGGTTCTCCCCTCTTGATATGGGACCGCAAAGTCAAGGGTGGTTTCCCAGAGCTCAAAGTACTAGTAAGCAGGATAAGAGGGCGATGACGCCGTGTTCACTCTCGCACAGAAGCAGTGTATCCGAGACCACATCCAACCCGACAGATCGTTAGGACACTCTGATAGGCAGCCGTGAAAATGTGGAGTGATTCTGTAGCTAGATAGCAAGTATTCCTGTAACGTTGTTGTGTGCAAATAGCGAGTTGGTTGCCTCGCCATCTCAAGTGCGGCACCGAATCTTTTCTTGAGCTCAGGCCCGTTCAAACCTCTTCTTCATTCCGAATTTCTATTCACCTTACGCTTTCTCTAGACTACCATGAGCAACGACCGTCTCGACAAACTCGTGAGCCAATGCAAAAGCAATGGTCTGTCTGCTTATTTACTGTTTCGGAATCATCTTCACCCTACCTTAGACGTTGAACTTAAGCTTGATGCTGTTGCAAAACTCCAAGCGGAATTTGAAGCTGGCACAGAGGTATATGACTTCTCCAGCGTGCCTGTTCCCGCCCTGACTTCGCTACCCCAGATTACAGACCCAGAGCCTCTCATCATCGCTCTCAAAGCATGTCTGCGCATTGCAAACCAACACCTCACGACCGCAACTCTTTCAGCCATCCCACCACTCCTCCATCTCATAATACATCGCCCCCAGGGCACTCCGAGTGCAAGCACGCGTGCATTTTCTACTTCTTCCTCCACTTCTTCATCAAGTGGGTCTAGTTATGATGTACATGTCCTGCGACACGTCATGAGCTCCTTCTTGCCGAGCCCCGGTGTCTTTGAAAGACTTGGAGATGCGCGCGAGAAAGCTCGTGACAAAGCACGCGAAACCCTTGTTATCATTGGTGGATTCACGTTCCGTTGCTCCCCCTCAGCATCCAAGGTCAACGGAAAAGGTCCAGAGCCACCCATCATAACATTTGAACGTTTCTTGAGGGACAGTGGGCTCTCCAGTAAAGTATGGAGAGTTCGAGAACAGGTGACGCTTGCATTTGCAATGGCAATAGTGGGGTCTAACTCTTGTCTTTTGGCCAGTCAATCTTGGTCCTAGTAAACATCCGTCGGGCTCATCACACATTCCCCATTCGACCATATCTTTCGCTTTTAGTGGACGCGTTAGAGGACACTGACGGCAATGTTCGCGCCTGTGCAACCCCTTCGATCATCGAACTTTTCACAGGCCCTGGGGTCACTGATGCTGCGCGGGCTGATCTGAAGAAGGAGATGACGAAGAAGGGCGTTAGGAAGGCAATCGTTGATAACGTCCTAAGCAAATTAATGGCCAGCAGCAGGAGTACAGGAGCAAGCACCCCATTGAGCGAAGGGTCAGAGAACGGGGACGCTAATGCAAGGAAAGAGTACATCCCTCCTAGTTTGATGTTACAAAATCGCCGCCCCACCGCTGGGGCTACTTCAGCCGGACCGCCAGCCGCTACGCCGATAGCCCGTGCGGTGAGTCACGGACACGTCAAAGAATCATCGAGACCTGCTAGCAGGGCGGCGATGGTTACACCCCCTTTACCGCAACCTTCCAGTGAGACCATAAACACAGTTGAACCTGCCTTTGTAAGCCAAAAACACCATATTTTACCTCTTACCTCCTTTTTTCAACCGGTTGTGTATAGATCGCGTCAGCTCGAGACCTGGAGAATGAGTTTGCGGCCATGGCAAAAGCATTTGAGGTATGTCCGTCACTCACTTTGCAACTGTCACTCAGGTTGTGTATCATTGGTAGGGAAAGGAAACTGAGCACAACTGGGCTGCACGCGAAAGAGGTATACAACGCGTACGAGGAATGATCAAGGGAGATATCCAAACAAGGTACCCTGACATTTTTTTCCAATGTCTCAAGGAAGGATTTATTCAATCATCGTTGAAAACTGTAAGTTCAGTCTCCTGATTATACTTTCTCGCTCTTATTTCCTTTAGCTTGCAAGTCTAAGAACAACAGTTTCCGCAAACACGTGCTCTATGTATGCGGAGTTAGCTACTGCCCTGGGCGCCGGCATTGACCCACTTTGTGAAACAATCTTTACAAATCTACTCCGTATGGCAGGGTTCACGAAGAAAATCATAGCACAGCAATCGCAGCAAGCTCTCTCTTCTGTCATTCAGCATGCTTCCGCTCACCCTCGTACTTTTTTACCCCTATTGTGGAACACTTTACAAGAGAAGACCGTGCAGTCTCGGACATATGCGGTTGCTCACATTAAGGCATACATTGAAGTACATGGACATCGGTCAAAGTCATACATCGAATCCACCGGTGGACTGGAACTGTTGGAAAAGTCAGTGAAGAAAGCCCTTGGAGACCCTAATCCTGCTGTTCGGGAGAGCGCACGCGGAACATTCTGGGTTTTCGACGGTGTATGGCACGACAGGGCGACTGCGATCATTGAAGCGTTGGATCCGACTGCACGAAAGCAGTTGGAAAAGATGTGCCCCGATCCGTCTACTGTTGCTGATCTTCCACCCACCACTCCGAGCTTGAAAAAAAGCAGTGTTGCGGCGGCAATTGCAGCTAGCCGCGCGAAGGCGAAGGTGATTGCAAACGCACCACCAACTCTTAGACATCAAGCTACCTCGACATCACGCGCTGCAGGCACAGCTTCGCCGCCTTCAAGGGGTACCAGCCCTTCCAGTAGTCCATCTGGAAAATCTGTTCATGAGAGAAGCTCTCCGACGCCTGTGTCCCAGACTCCATTGTCTCCTCGCTCATCTTTGTCTCCCCCGACGCCGCCCCGGTCTCGGGTTCTTTCCAACAATCCAACTGTGCCTCGGAGTATTAGCACTTCAGTGATTTCTACTTCTCATGCTCGCACACCTTCTGATTCAGTCTCTGCGGCTGCTTTAGATGCCATGCGGCGCCGGACTTCTTCACCATTTACTTCCCCTTCGCAGTCCCCTGTTCGTTCTTTGGCAACCCGAAAGTCCCCACAAATGGTTCTTTCGACTTCAAAAAGCGATCCCTCCGATGTCCGCCATGCACCTTCCTTCCCTAACGCCATTTCTGTCAGGCAGTCGGTGGTTATGCCCGACTTGGATGATCAAGATTCCCTCCTCCTTGCTACCACCATTCCGATCCCGGATGACAGTGACTCTGACCCGGACGAGCCAGCAAGCGTCATGTCTTTCTCCACACCATATGAATTGTATCATCCTACTTCGAACCTGACAACACAACACCCATCAATCTCGCCGTCGCCTAGTCTTTTGACACCGAATACCGTATCGGATACTCTTTCTAATTCTCCTGGAAAACCCACTGATCTGACGTCAACGG
This sequence comes from Xerocomus amazonicus, assembly GCA_038089295.1. Lineage (NCBI taxonomy): Eukaryota > Fungi > Basidiomycota > Agaricomycetes > Boletales > Boletaceae > Xerocomus > Xerocomus amazonicus. The sequence goes on from JBBPKO010000002.1 coordinate 123,507, forward strand.
AGGATACACTTTCTGCCCGTGCGGAGCAAGCACAAAGTGCTGCAGAGCGCCTCTTAGAGTTGACAGATTCTGAGGCTGAAGATAGTCTGCAGTCGGTGGTTCCCTCTTCCCTGCTACTAGGCAGTGGTGCCGTAACTCCCAAGCCACCCCAAGTGCCTGTTATTCCAAAGATTAAGAAGAATCTGGTACCACCCGTAACACCAGACAATCGCAATGCTGCTATCTTTCGACAGGCAGCGTTGTTCAAAAACAGTCCGATGAACGGTAGGAAACCTTCCGAACCCCTGATCAAACCCTTGCAAGATCAAAGCCACAAAAATGGATGGTGGTCGAAACGAGCCTCCAGTGAATATTGATTCATGTGCCCCGTCTCACGGTCTGATGTTCTCCTACAGCTATTGAACGTGGAATGCCACGGGAAGGCGTCGAACTCGCAGAGCAAGTGGAGCAGCTAAACCAATCCGTGGCGGCACTTGAGGAGGGCAATGCCGACATTCGACTCTTACAGAAATTGGCGCAGCTCTGTTCGAGCAATCCTATCCCCGCTGATACCGCCTCCCCGCTGAGCCCGCGTCTTGGACTCCCCTCGGGTCCGTCGCTGTTCACCCCGATGACACATACTCTTCCGCGTGTCGTTCCAGACGTATGGATCAAAGAAAGAAATTTTGATCGGCTATTTGATGGATTGATGAAGTTTCTTGATCCGGCCAAAGTGCGCCAAATTTCAGTACAGTAGGGATATTCTGACGGTATGGTTTGGTAGAACGCTGAGCAACTGGAATACGCCTTGGTTGTCGTATGGGAAATCCTGGGAAACCAAGCCGCCTTCCTCGAAGGCAGAGAAGCAGAACTTTTCGCAGCACTGTTCAATGTGCGGCAGTGTAATGCGATTGACGTGGGTCCCTCACTTCTAGCAGTCCTGTCTCATCACTTATTTGGTATCAGGTTCTGGAAGCGACCAAGACAATTCGAGACGCACTGTGTTCGCGCATAGATCCAGTGTATGGTCTGACAACAATGCATAGCAGCCTGCGGGCCTTTCTTGCTGAACCTGCATCAGACGTGGGGGCGAGGGCAGGATCCCATGCGTTCGGCTTGATTGCGCTTGGCAAGTTCATTTTGAGGCTCCCTACTGAAGTTCTCGAAGAGGAACTACCTCGTTTGAGGCAAACACTGATCGCAGTAAGTCATCGCTCCACATGCAAAGCAACACTCATCACCCTTGTTGCTTAGGCGCTCAATGACACAACGACGCTCGTCATTCGCGAAGCGGCCTATGCTGCGATTATTGCCTCTCAGCTTGTGTTGCGTGACGAAGCACAACTTTTCGCCCTCATGGACGGACTGGATGATAACAAGAAAAACCTGCTCACGTATTATTTCGAGAAGCATGGTGCTCGTGGGCTCGATTTCTCATCGGGTTCTACAGATGCTGCCGGAATGACGAAGCTCGAGTCTCAGATGGTAAGGCTCGACAAAATCATGAACACGCCTCAGAAAGGAAGGCAAAGTGGTGAATAGCGCCTAATTCACGTGTGTTATGCCTATTCTCAGGTATTTCCTTTCGGTTTCCTTCTAACATAAATCCCTCCTCGACCTCCTTTTCCATGCCTATGAAAAATCACAGTTACAGTCTTTTGACTTGCACATTTCACTCGTTTTGTTTTATTGCATTTGAAACTGTTCAATACTTCACTGTCTTTTTATCGGCATTTATTTCATCTCGCAACCACCTGTTGTCGTTACCTGCGAAGAGCAACCCTCCATAGAAAATAACCAATCCCAGAAAGTAGCCCCCCTACGTGTCCAGGCGTGTCAGTTTTTGTGCGCTATCGGATCATCCGGAGTAAGTATCAACTATGTGGTCCGCCACTATGAAGACCTACGCGGTCTGCGAAGCTGCGCCACCCGTCATAGATGAGGACACCAGGGAGGAATACCCAAGCAGGACAGGGAATGACAAAGAAGATGAGGAAAGTGTTACGAGGAAAAGCACATGAATATAATGCGAGGGTTGCCATGATCGCACCTAGAGAGGGAGTGAGCATCAAAACCAAGAAAGAGGACAATATCCAACCGCTTGCACCGAGTGAGGCGATGTTTTCACGTCTATAAAAGTGATTCCACCCAAGGCTCGCAAGGCTGGCGGATATCCCACCTGGAAGCAGAGACACGCGGTAAGATTATCATCCTGGGACAGTAGTGGACGAACACGCCTAAAAAATATAACCCCAAGAAATGCCTATTGCCGAGAAGATGCATGACAGACGGGGCCATGAAATAAAAAGTGAGACCGTTGAACAACGCGTGAGTGGTATCGATGTGAGAAAAGCAAGAAGTGAGGAGAGTCCAACTGGGATAAGTGCATGTCAACGCCGAGAACGCGAAAGGGCTGAGCTCACGTACATGCGACCGGAAGTCACGTTGCGCATGTCGACACGGAAGTTGTCGGACATGAACCTCAAGAGGGTACTATCGCCTGTGGTGCGCTACGATACGAAAGTTGACAGGGTGAACATTGGGAAGGCAAATGACAAACATAAGTTTCCGATGCCAGCGTCCAGGTAAGATAGACGCCAGCGTTGACTGCGATGATTGCATAAAAGATGGACTTGCTGTCTAACGAGTTGAGCCAGTCGGGGCGAGGTGGACGGTAGGAACCACGAAAACGAGACGGATCACGGTGCGTTGCATATGGAAGGGCAAAGCCAGAGGGCCTGGAGAGCAAAGAGCGATGGCGAGGGACGCAAGACGGGAAGCGTAGAATTGGGGGACAACGAAAGCGGAGTAAGGAAGACATGGAAGCTCTGGCGAAGTTGGCGTGTAACTACCACTACCACTTCATGTCGCATCATCTGTTTCTGCTGTCACCGTCAGATACGCCGATCTACAGCCTAACACACTACTCTAACAAGCCTGTACAGACGACGAGTTATCCACTGTCATCGAATTTACCGAGCTGGTCTACATCCGCATTTGCCGGTACGCTGACGGCACTATCGGGGGCGTCGAGTGCGACGCAGTCACACCATGTACAAGGAGGAGGAGGAAGGATGGGAGGGGGCCAAGACCGGCATGTAATCCAGATGATAGCGAACGCGAGTCTGGACGTGATTGAAGATTTGATGCGAAAGGAGGGAGCGATGCAAGTGCGAGGTTGCTCTGATGGTTGCAGTCCACTGAGGCTGTGATGTGATTTAGGTATCTGAGATCGGTGGACAAGTTCAACGAATGGATGGTCTCAGCGTTCATCACACCGGGAAGTGAGTCAACGACGACGACGACGACAGGTGGTCGGACAAGGCTGATGCAAGTGTCGATTCAGACACGAAATTCATACTGCTGCACGAGAGCAAGAACGAGGAGGGGATTCGGGGATTCTTGCAGGAAGTGTGGGAGCTCTACGTGAAGGTATGCTTATGCTCCTCTTCTTCCTCCTGCTCGTCTGCGCTGCGGGGACTGACGAACACGCAGACGATGATGAATCCGTTTCATACCGCACACACGACGATCAGGAGCACTTTCTTTGACGGGCGGGTGCGGGCGAGTGCGAGAAAGTATCTCTAGCGAGATGCTGTGGGGGTGGCTCGGGTTCACCCGTGTCTTTTTGTTCAGCTCAGCCTCTTCTTGATCTCTTCCACCCACCTCCTCAACAACTTTTCTTCTTCTTCTTATTCTTTTTTTCTTCCTTTCTTTTCTTTTTGTTCTCTCCACCACCATCTCCCTCTACTTGTATCAGTCTTTTAATACCATTCAATCTAAATGACAACTACCAATCGCGCCTCTCTGCTCAACGGTCTCCGCACGGGTGGCGTTCGCTCCTCTTCCATGAGCGCTCCTCTTTCCCCCACACCGGTCGCATCATACAATCTCCCCCGCTTCGCTTCCTCCGCTATCAACACCCCCATCCTTTCACCCGAGGATGACCTGGATCAACTCTCCGATCTCCTCTCAGACAACATGTACATCAACAACCTTGCCGGCCATGTTACCCACCATTTCTCTCCATCCCTCGATGCTCCAAATAACTCGTTCACCCGTCAGCAGGCCTCTTCTCACAGGCCTTTGAACCCCAACAGCGTTCCCTTCAGCCCCGCGCTTCCTTCCACACAGTGGCAGGCAACTCCCACTGACGCACAACTTCACGCATATCAGCAGATGCAACAGATGCAACTTGAAATCTTACGTCTCCAGGTTTGTACATCCCCCTTTCTTCATCATTCTCACACATTCACCCACCTTCCAGAATGCCCAGGTTCAACGCAGTCGACAGGTACAAGCTGCCATCCTTGCAGAGGCACTCCAACAGCAGGCTCGACGCTCTTCCATTGGACTCGTACCTGCTTCGGCCGGTTCCGCCAGTCTCTCATTTGACCTTCGTCCAAACACCCCGCCCACTCGGCGCCCTGGCCAAGCCGAGCTTCTTAGGGCTCAATTGGGCATCAGCACTTTTTCTCCGCCTGAGGACAACGTTCCGATGACCGCTGCTCTTGGTGGTAGATACGGTTCTCGTCAACCTCCCAGCACAATCACTTTCCCCTCTCTTCCGGATGCTGCACCTCAGAGTTCTTCACCTACTCAGCCGATCGCTCTACTCGGTAGGAACCTGGTTCGCAGTGGCTCGCCTCCTCAATACACTTCCAAAGAAACCGCGCCGTCCAGATCTGATGCTGCTGCTTCCTGGAGGCGGGGAAATACCACTCATTTTGCACTCAATGGCTTGCGTACTTCTTCCGCTGTGTCCCCCAGTGTCAAAATCACGCCCCCTCCTGGAGAGCGTCTCTCCCCTCCTTTAACCCCAGCCAATAAGCTCCGTCCCCGTCCGCTTAGCTTCTCCACCATGGCCCCATCTAATGTCCCTATTGTTGCCATTGATTCAGGTAGCGAGCAGGAGGATACCATGTCCTCCGCGAGCTCGACCTCGCAGTCGAACCCAGCTACGCCCCAGTCTCTCGATGCTAGCCCCCTCTCCCCTCGAGAGGAGGCGGCGAAGAAATTATATGATGGTCTTGGTGTTGGCCGTCCTGTCCCACACGTGGTCCAGACACCCACCACCTTCCTTCCTCATCGGTTTGCTAGTCAGCCTCTCAGACAGCCTCGCGGACCACCGTCAGGTGCTGATGAACTGGGACCAAAGAATTTTGCAACCAGGATCAGGCGCAGGGCCATTGACGGGTTAGGTGTTCTTATGGATGCACGCGAGCGCCGAGAGTCGATCGAGGTGTATTAAACGGGAACCATCACTCTACGTCACGGACGGACATGTTTGATCAATCCCTATTCCTCTATTCAATTTCTTTCGCTCCTTTTCGGTCTACGCTCAGTACTGTTGCACTACTCTCCTCGCGGGTGTCAATTGTTGATATGGACTCGAAACATGGTGCTAGCACCTGATACGACTTCCCCTCCTTTGCAGATATGACTTGTCTATTTGTTTATGTTCCCGATTCCACCGACGTGTTGTTTGAGTAGTCCTAGTCACCAGCGTCGTGCTTGTCATTACGTCGTTGCTCTGTCATTTCCATGCCCCATACAGTTGCATCCACCGTTGTTATTTTATTTTAGCAAGATTTCTCTTGTCACGAAAATATGATGGCTTTGGGAGTTGACCTTCCTGCAATCAGCCTTGCATGAAACTCGTACTGTATCCCTTCAATCGGTTTGCTCCACGCAATTGAGAAATAGTGAAGCATGACTGTTTCTGACAAGATGGTTGTGACATACAGACTTCCTCTCAAACGTTATTTACACCGTTGACCGACAATCGCTTTGCCGTGTTCCTACGAAGTCTGCTGAGATAGACATACGCGTTCGACAAGAAATAAACAAACCTGCCATTCTTCCTTACTTATCCACAACTGATGAAAGGTGCCCAAGCTAGCTAGGATACTGCCTCCCAACCATCCGCCGTACCGTCTTTCGATGGGGTTTCCCGGCGCGTGTATTTTCACCTTAACATATGCGGTTTAGTTCATCCACATGTCACACGGGCTATACTCACATGAGGGAAGTTACGAGAGAGTTCTGTCTCAAGTCGATTCGCAAAACCAGAAAACAAGCTTCCACCACCAGTGAGGACAACGTTTCCCATAAGGACCTGGCGCAAGTCCGGGTCGCAGGCACGCAGGGATTCTGAGAGTAGTGCTGGAATGTTTTTGGGTAGATTAGGATTTTGGGCCTGAATGTCTGATTCAGCACGGAGCCGAAAATCAATCACTTGGTCAAAGCCTACCACGAGCTGTGGTGAATGATAGAAAAATTCTTCCCCTACTTGGAAACGTTCCGCCCCAAAGTACGTATTGTATCCCGTCGGAAACTCATACTGGCGTGGCGGTCGAGAAGCGGCGGCTCTAGCGATATAGGTTAAATTGTGAAGGGTCAAGTCTTTTGGCTTACTGCTCATTCCATCCCTGATCGAGAACCCCAGCTACACTCTGAATCCATTCGTCAACCTCACGGCTTTCATACCATGACTTCCAACTCTCCGTGGTTCCAGCAAGCCTATCTGTACGTAGCACAAACTGTGCGGGAGTTCCTGGTTCTACGGGCTATGGCATGATTCAATATTGGAAAACATGGAAAGAGGTACCCGTACGATTTTTGTACCAATAAGTTGATGAGGGTATAGCTCTATGCCCCTTCGGCCCGGTGTTGGATTGGTGAGAATGTGCTTTGCGTGCGCATGTACAAGTTTTGGGAGTGCAGAAGAAACAAGACCTAAACCTATAAACATCATAGGATACCACCAAAGTCGGATGGTCTTACCTTTCCGAAGGACAAAGCCATCTACGACAGGTGTGATGCTCGCCATGGAATAGCCAATGTCAACGACTAGAGCAGACCCTTTTCCTGCGGCGAACCTAGCGTGTAACTTCAATGTTGACAAAGGGTGGAAACGTCAATCTCCTTACGCATTCAGGACACCTGTGTTCGCAACATAAAAGGCGGGAACCTGAAACTCTTCAAACATAATCTCAGCCATGCGTTCTCGATTGGCAGGTGTATTCCATGCAGGCTCAGTGACCAGAATAGGGTGTTCAGATGGATTGGCACGCATCACGTCAACCAGAGCATGCGATATCAGGGCAGGAATTGGATTGAAGTCTGAGACTGGGAGGTCATTAGATTTTATGCACCATGTCTGCATCGTGCACGAAGTGACTGACTGAGACCATCCCGGAAGCAATGCCCAATCTCCATACCGGCTCTCCATATCGAGGGACCATGTTGGCCGAGATAAAGTTTCGCGTCGCTCCTCGGCTTCGGACCCTCTAGATTGCCGTCCCCAGTCGGGTCACTCATCTGAACGTCGTTGTCACCCGCGGTGGGTTTATACCCGTAATAAGAAGAAACGATTGCTTTTGGTGTGTCGTCGCCTGCGTAGCCCGCTCGAATTGACGAGGAGCCCATGTCAACCACGAGTGCAGATACTTCATCTGTACAACGCTGTGAATACAAAAATGTTTGGACTGCTTTCTTGCGTACCTCCTCCGTAGTTCACCATCGCGAGTGCTGTAAAGTTGTTGGTCGGTCACCAGCTATTGCCATATTTGGAAGTGCTCATATCTTCACTGCATTACTTAATACACTTTTGTACATACGAACTTTTTTGAGAGCATCTCTCTCAACCGACAAACAATATCCGACGCGTGGAGAAATGGCACATGTGGACAAAAGAAAGAGGAAAGAACCGGATATGCAAGGTGAAAATGGGAAAAGCACTTTCGTCGAAGCAGTCAGCTTGGGGACGTTGAGTGACGAACAGGAGCACGAGGAAGGGGACGAGGAAGAGAACGACCAAGTCGACGCATTTCCAGAGATCGACACGGGGAGCGATAGTGGGTCGAGCGATGAAGGCGACGGGGATCAAGATGTGGACGAGGGGAGCTCATTCTCGGGTTCAGAATCAGAATCAGACTCGACCTCGGACCTCTACATTTTCCCAAAGCCCAAGGATGTTGTTTCTGAAATCACCGGCTACCCAAAACGCGTATACCCAGAGATCGATCCGGATTACGATTCAGACTCTTCTACTGAGGATGTATGTACGCCGTTTCCGATCCAATACGCTAAATGTGACCCTCTATTTAGGATCCAAACCGTGTCGGAAACATTCCAGCACATTGGTATGATGACCTCCCACACGTTGGCTATGACATCAATGGGAAACGTGTGCTCCGTCCCGCCAAAGGAGACGAACTGGACAAATTCCTAGAGACAGTCGAAGACCCGACTACTTGGTTCGTTGTGGTTTGCTTTATGGAACGCATCCTACTCATATATAAACAGGACGTCTGCTTGGGATAAAAATACCCAGATGGAAAAACCACTTTCTGCGGAAGAGTTAGACATTATCCGCAGGTTACAAGCAGGCGAAAATCCAGATGGTAGCTACGATCTGTACGAGCCCACAGTAGAATGGTTCACAGGGAAGGGTAGAGAGGAAGTTATGCCCCTTTCTGCAGCACCTGAACCCAAACGTCGTTGGCTTCCCAGCAAATGGGAAAAACAAAAGGTATTTGAAATGTCTCATGAATCGCACTCGGAATTCACCACTAATAGATCATGAAAATTGTCCGTGCCATACGACAAGGCCGCATAGTTGGTTCGAAGCCGAAGACTTCTAGCGACAAGCCTCACTTCTATGCCATTTGGAATGAGCCCTCGTCATCTAGCCAGCCGCCTCCTCTTCCTGCTCCTAAACCCGCCCTCCCTACGCATGCTGAATCTTACAACCCTCCGGAAGAGTACCTTCCTACAGACAGGGAACAAAAAGAATGGGAGGATACCGATCCAGAAGATCGCAAGCGCGACTATCTTCCTCAAAAATACACTTCGTTTCGGCTCGTACCAGCTTATGACCACTTCATCAAGCAACGTTTCAATCGCCAGCTCGACTTATACCTTGCTCCGCGAATACAGCGGACCCGGCTCAACATTGATCCCAACAGCCTCCTACCAAAACTCCCAAGTCCAAGTAGCTTGCGACCCTTCCCTAACTACCGCTCTCTTGAGTTCACACACACAAACGCAAGAGTTCGGTGCGTTTGTGTTAGCCCTGATGGCGCTTGGGTAGTGAGCGGCGACGAACATGGGAATGTTTGTCAGTGGGAAGTAAATATTGGCCGCGAGATCAAGAAGTGGAACTTCAACAGCAATATTGGGGCGGTGGAGTGGTGTCCACGAACAGACATCAGCTACTTTGTCGTTGGCACGTACGTTGTGACCCTTATTGTTTGCGATCTCCAAGCAAATTTTTAATTTATAGAGAAGATATACTGCATTTTATCATTCCGTCCAATTTACCTTCCTTGATATTACACTCTACTCAATCAACCCTTACCCTCACTGCGCTCCCCTCAGCCACCAAGTCACCCGTCAAATGGGCTTCTTCTAGAGAGGAGGATGGTGTAGTTCTGACAGTCTCGTTGCCTGCCGCCTCCGGGTTGATCAAACAGATTGCATGGCATCGAAAGGGCGATTATCTTTCCACGGTTTGTAGGTGCTGCTTTCTCTACGCGATGGCTTCCTTAACTCCCCCTGCCCCAATCTTGCAGCAAGGAAAGAAAGCCAAGGTAGCATTTGGATTCACCAGGTGTCTCGCAGATATTCTCAGGCTCCGTTTAAGACGATTAAGGGCGCAGTCCAATTGGTGTTATTCCACCCAATTAAGCCGCATTTTTTTGTTGCGGTAAGAAAAAGAAAAAGATGTTAAGCCCCCCACCTCAATTTCTGTCCACCTAGACCCAACGCTATGTCCGGATATACAACCTTGCCGAGCAAAAATTAGTCAAGACGTTGTTGCCCGGGATAAAATGGATTTCTTCCATGGATATTCACCCTTCAGGAGACCATGTCATCGTAGGCGGTTACGACAAAAAACTATGTTGGTTTGATCTGGAGCTTAATGACAAGCCCTACAAAATATTGCGGTATCTTTCCTGCCGGTATTATTTACGTGGCGCTAACTGTGTGTTCCCTGCAGATATCATACGCGAGCCATTCGATCCTTACACTTTCACCCGAATTATCCCCTCTTTGCGTCCTGTTCAGACGATGGAACAATTCAGATCTTCCACGGACGGGTTTACAATGACCTCATGACTGACCCCCTGATCGTGCCCTTGAAAATTCTCCGCGGTCACATCGTTAACGATGAACTTGGGGTCTTACAGGTCCGATGGGTAAGCAAGCAACCCTGGCTCATTAGTGCGGGAGCGGATGGAAACATTTTAGTCTGGTGTAGTTGAAGCTCAGCTCTTTGTCTGACTTGCTGACTATGAAATATAGTCCTTTGTTGAGCTTGAATTCAGGTTTGACATTAACGTCAATGCGTAATTGATAGTGAAGGACTTCGCTTATGTTGCATTGGTAAGGGGTCGAAAGTCTGCATCGTCGGATTTGGGGATTCGGCGTTTTTACAATGGGGGCTGATTTTGAAGTCGCATTTGCTTCCGTTTGGTTGATCATACCTGCACTTATCATTTAGAAACATAGGACTTTTCACCAAGGCTTGATGGTACGTCATGGGGCTTGCGGGATCGTTCTGCAATCTTTGGCAAATATTTTTATCATTAGATTAGTCCTCTAGGTTTCAACCAGATGCGCTAAGCAATGCAGGCGGGTGCTCATCCGAGCTCTCCTCCGAGGAGCCCAGGAAGTACTGTTAACGATGGTACGTAACTGTACAGTGAACCCCTCTATCAGAGATCGATGTCAACTGCAAAGGATTTTGTCGGCATGAGGCCCTGGAGGCATTGAGGTATAAAGACGGTGCTTGCTCAAAGAAACACAAAGCAGTATCCCTCCACATCTCGCCATCCCAACCACCTTTGTATTGACATTGTGGTCATTCTTTGAGCTGTATCCGTGCTTCGATTCATTCCTATGGTTGAGTGGAAAGACCCCCGTACGATGGCTGCAGAAGCAGGTGTGAACTTTTGATCCTGCTCCCTCCTGATCCAACCTGGTTATCTAGTCGACTTCAACAACGTGGTCCACGTGTTTTTTGGGTTGTATGTTTGGGAACTCATAGTCTCATCCCACTTTGAGATCTCCCTAATCAAAGGCAAACGCAAAGCCGGCTGGCCGCTCGTGAGTGATTTGTAGAAAATAAAATTCTCTGCTAACATCATTTCTTAGGGTATGTTATAAATCTTGCGCACAAAGCCTTGAGCTATTCCCTGATTGACTACAAAGTTCCGTTCTTTCTTTGTCGATATGGGATGTTGTGGGCGCTCATTGGATTGTAAGTGCGAATTGTGCACTTGATCAAACACATAATGGATATAATCTCAGGGTGGTTTCGCTCAATGTTTCGAATGAGGTAACCAGTCCAAGTTAAATTATCCATTTACCAACTAAACTATCAAACGTTGTAGGTGAACTGTGGTGTGAGTGAAGAGTTTGGTTCAATTCGGTGCATGTCTGACCTTACCTAGGCTCTCTATACATTCATATCGGTAAGTGACTGCTTTATCACAGAGTAGCAAACTCATCGCCGTCAATGCAGGTTGCCGGAAACACGACGATTGCCAGTGCTTCGATGTCTTTGATGATCAGGACGTGCGTTGCCTACCTCGGTGATCGATCAACAGTCACTGATTTTTCGAAGCATCGCTCTCTGGGAACGGGAAAGATGGGTAACGATCACCATCTGTGTGCTCTCTATTGGGCAATGGGGCATCCTCATTCGCGGCATGAACGTCGTCCAGGCCGTCTGGGATGATTCCACCAACTCGTGTGTCGTGAATAACGCGAACCATCTTTTGCTGAACCTCAACTACTTTTATAGTGGGTATATCCTATTTCTCATTAAACATGACAACTTACGTGGGGGCAGCCATGGGATTTGATTTTGTCATTCTTATGTTCACAACTATGATTCTGGGAAGATACTCGAGAGAGAGCGGAGGACTGTCCTCCCTCTTGTTTCGCGATGGACTGATATATTTCCTAGTCACGTCGATGTGTAACACCATACCTGCGGTAAGTCGCCTTACATCAGTGATAACGATGAACTGATGATTGATACAAGGTATTGAACCTGTTGAACTTGAATGGTGAGCCTCCTCCTTATTGAATCAACCTAGATTCTCAAAAAATTTTAGACGAAATGAATGTGTAGGCAACTTAACCTTTCTCCGTGATCTATGCTGACGACCAACACCTCCTGAAGCATTGCGACGGTGAGTAGGTCTTCAATCTTGACGGCCCCGATTGACGGCCTTGCCCTAGGTCCCTGCAGCCACTACCTCGTAAGACCGTTGATGTATTTGAAACAAGTCTCATCCTTTGATAGAGCAATCGCGGCATGTCGTGCCGTCGTCCGCCTCAAGGAATACGGCGAACGCGACAACAGTTATTCAATGCCGACTCTCAACATTATCAGTACCATTGCGAGCCGCTATAGTTAGTCATTCCTTGGGACCACGAACAAACACTCTGACCATCTGCTAATCAGGAAAATCATCACACCTGCAAACCCATCGAAGGGCGGATGCCTTTCCGTTTGATGAGCTTGAGTGAGCTGTGTCCTGTCAACGTTCAAGGTGGCGGAAAATCTGATACAACAACAATG
>JBBPKO010000002.1:143516-153600 GCA_038089295.1 Xerocomus amazonicus
CTTGGGACCCCCCGAAAAACGCTAAAGGAGACGGCTGGCTGATAGGCGGTCATGAGATTCGTACCGTGATCGAGTCCCTCATCGGAAAGATATGGCACCAAATCCAGGGCATCACCCTCCCTAGCTCTTTCAATGTCCTCACCTATGCCCAGGCTATGGCCCGTGTAAGCTACCCCACTTCTCCCCCCCTTTTGTCGCCACATCGATCACTCTCAGTATGGCTCAGATAAGCCCGACACACGCTTCTCTATGGAGGTATCCCATCCCTTGCTCTCTTCACCATCGCACTAAATTCGCTCAATCAAAGATAGAAAACATCACCCCACTGCTTCCTCACCATCTTCAACTGTCACTTTCAAATCTTGGCGAAATTATCGAGACGCTCATCGTCCGACGCTCAGAGAACCTGCCTTTTGTCCGCGCAAGTCAACAACACGACACCCACGAACCCGCTGTGGTATGTTTGAAAACGATTTTGGCAACCCTCATCCTTACCTTGTCGAGAGACTCGCATTGTCGTCACCAGCGACAATCTATTGTCCTGGTTGTGTGAGCACCAGCTTATCTCACCCGTTGTTGGCCCTGAGCTCCACACTACCCTGAACAACGTGCTCAGAATCAACGTGGGTGATACTCTGTACCTTTCTAGGCGCCGCGCCGCGCCGCAGGTATGTCTAGACCTCTGTAGACTTCTTTTCCTTTCTCACGCTCTCAAGGGCGGATCCACCCCACTGGGCCGGATACGCACACAACTCTCTGAATCAGCCCAGAGCATTGGTACGTTTGGTTCTATCTTCCTTATCTCTTGCTTACCCTGTCGCCATATCAGGGGATTACGTCCCTCCTCCTTATCCACACTTCTTGTGGATAACCGAGTTTCCCCTATTTACTAAGTCGGATTCAGACAAGGACTTTTTGGCGCGCGGCCGCTGGACTAGCACCCACCATCCATTCACTGCTCCAATGTGGCAAGATGTCCAGGCTTTGTATGAGGGCTGCATAGACCAGGTTTGCCTACCACGTTCCTTCCGCGGACAATTACTTACCGGATGTTCCAGGTTCGAGGACAGCATTACGATCTCGTCCTGAATGGTACAGAAATCGGGGGAGGTTCGGTCAGGGTGCATGATGCTGGCATGCAAGAGCATATATTCTCTCACGTTCTCCAGGTATCGTGCAGTTGCTTAATGACCACCCGGGTATGACTGACTGCTGAAATTAGCTTGATGACTCCGAGATGGCCAGGTTTGATCACCTTTTACACGCTCTGAAGTGTGGCGCTCCGCCACACGGTGGAATTGCGCTCGGTGAGTATAGATGACTCCACCTGGAATTGATCGGTGCATGGTGACAACTACCAAGGGTTTGATCGGTTGATGGCCATACTTTGCAAGGCACAGTCAATACGCGATGTGATCGCCTTTCCAAAAACAAGTGTCGGCACTGATCCTCTTTTCAAAAGCCCAGCTACCGTCGCCAACGACGTGTTATCTCAATACGGTATCCGAGGAATTTATACGTGAAACCACTAAGATGATCAAGACGGAATACCCTTGTAGCGCTCGGAAGGTTGCCCTGTTTCGCCTGGCATCACAGTACCTTGGCTGTCGTAACTTTAGCTGACAATTAGAAGTGATATGAAAATTCATGGAGGGCCTCTTCATGCTGTTTCAGATTCTAGGGTTCTAGCAATAGCAGGTCCAACATTAAGGATGAGTCATTTTACTGATATTCTCAGAGACAGCGCGCCTTGATTGATCGATCAATCGATGCGTGGCAGACAAGGATTTGCCCACGCGATACAGGAAGGAAAGTATGTGGGGACCAGGCGCACAGCTTGTCAACTGTCTCGCCACCCTGCCGTACTAATCACTATGCTATTCCATTACATTAATTCTTCATTCTCGCGACTGGGCCTAGCAATATGTCTTCATGGAGCACTGGGTAGCCATATCCTATCGTATCGCGGCAACGTCCAACTGGATGTTCGCAGTGCCGTATCCCATCCATTCTTTCTCACAGTAATCTAAGTGGTGCATCAGAATCGAAATCGAAACAATGGCGGCATCACTCTGATTCCTGCTGGCCAGAGTCCAAAGGTGTTGTGCTATTTGACGGAGTATCCGCATCGAGACCGGGTTCAATCGTTTGATCATGGCCATACGAAGGGACATGTGAAGTGGCGACCAGCGAAGCAGAATGACGTGGCGTTTCATCCCGCTCGCTTGTATCCGAATATGAGGCTCCACCATACCCAAAAGCACGCCACTCTTGCCCTGGGGGAGTGCCACCGTTCACACCGGTGGATGGCGTTGGCTTGGCTTCTGATCTACCCACTTCCGAATTCTCCATCGCGTGTGCGACATGGGATGATTCATCAATGACTGTCAGGACAGTACGGAGTTTCGAATCAGACTTGCGCGCATGGTGACTTGACGGAGGGTGTGATTGGCGACGTTTGACAGTCGCAGAAGGTGACGTTGATCGCGGGGAGGTCGAAGGTGACGAGATGTCATTCCATTCTGAGGACGAGCCGAAGAAGTTACTCGTGGGTGCCCATGTGTGATTAAGGATATCAGGCGGTGAGCTACTAGTTGGAGGCGTGTTTGCGAGCGGACTTGGGGATGGGGATGGTGCGTTGGCAATGACGGCGAGCGGTGGGAGAATGGTGAATATTTGATCCTCTGCTTGCGGTGGCCCGTACGAATCGAATGGATCCGGGACGGACTGCAGCATGGGTTCCAAGATAGGATCGGAACTGAGAAAATGGAAGGGTGAGGTATCACATAGTTGGACAGCGCATTGTACGTACGCTTTCGCAGTAAACCTATCAAACATGTCCATGGTGGAGCGCACTGCAACGCAAACCTGCAAATGTGGGTCAGGAGAGGACACAGTCCGCGGTCGTGGACGCACCTTTGCTTGCACTACATTCCAAACCTCTTCTTCATGGTCCATAATCTCGCGGTAATGTTGCCCCTTTAGGTCATCAAGTTCGTCAATCTGTCGTTGTAAGACGGACAGTGCTTCTCGGAAACTCTGCAGGTCTGAAAGACATCAATGGGGTTCCCGAGCCATGGTAAGAAACCTACTCCTCTGCTTCTTATTCATGTGGTTCATTTCTGTCAGCCGGATGATTTCGCTCTTCTCCCGGAGTGCTTTCTCATACGAAGCGGAGCGTTCCTGGGGAAAATGAGCGCGACATTCAGGCGGCCGAATAGGGTGACATACGTGTACTATCGTTTTGTACGTGTCGAGGTGTTGGCGCAAAGGTTTCTCAAAACTTTTGTCGAGTGACTCGGCCTGTGAACGTGATCAGAGGTGCCGATACAAAGCCACAGGAAACACAACGAACCAATACATGCCAGTGGTTTCCAATGAGGTGATGTAGTCCTGAAGCAGCCTGGAGTCTAGTCCCTGTTTCATAAGATGGGCCTTTTAAACTGTGATAGATTCATTCTTTTTCATTTTCTTCAGCACATCGGGTACTGAACGTACCCTGCGCATTTCTCCAAAGAGTCCGCGAACGCCGCGGTAGCTTTGGACATTTGAAGCAACGCTGCGCGGTAACTCGCACTGCAGGACATAAGCTGAGACCGGAGCATGAGAATATCGCCCGTACGGTGCGTAGTACACACATACCTCATCATAAGCCTGCAAGCTTACTTTGAGGTTTGCTCGGGTGATGATCTTCTGTGGGCCGTCGGCACCAAAGTGAATGGCCGACGCATGGGTCGCGTCTGAGAACGTGGGTGAGGGTGGGCCAGGCGAGGAGGAACGCCTTGGGGACAGCGTGAGGTTGCGCAGTGACAGATTTCTTCTGGGCATAACGATGGACACGAGGTCGAGCGAGTTTTGCTGTGGTGGATGAGCTGCAAAGTATAATTCGTCCCTTTTTCGGCAGTTGTACTAATTCCCAACTGTACTCTAACGTCGACCGAGTGCTCTGACCACAATCCAGCTGGTAACAGAACTCTAAGATAGCCAGGCCTGAGCCCGAACTACTTGTACATCATAATTTGCCGACCCCCGAGGCAATGTCTGTCATCTTGTCTGGTGCATCCCGAAGGAAAAACAACTTCGCCCTCCGCTGCTTGGTTGCCTTGCGACCACCTGCCCTCTGCCTTATTTTAATGTCCTTCAAATGCGGAGAGTTGACAAAGAACTGCATCTCGATGCCGGTCCGCTGGATGACATTGCGCAGAACGAACGATGTGTCCGGGCCCCGTCTGCGAACTGATATGAGCACCCCCGAGAACACGCCAGGAGCATGCTCGGTGGTGACTGTGAGCACAGATCCGGGAAGAAGCCGGTCAGGATGTCTCCGGGAGAACCAGGTTGCAAGCCATTCGCGTTTCTTGGGCTCTGGTAGTGCTTGACGCAAAAAGGTCATGAGACCCTTGCCTTTTCGAAGGGCATGACGCTGGCTGGATGGGACTGGTAGTGGGGGAGGAAGGATGGCGACGTCCGAGAACGGATAAGCAGCGGGCAGTGGGCCAGAGGATAGTAATCTTGCTAATGGTCTGAATGCTCTGAACGCCATAATGGACAAAAGCAAACCCGGCCTGGCCTAGTGCTACCAAACCCGGAAAGGACGTCCAACATGATCACACGTACATGCATACGGACTCATTATGTACAGCTTTAGAGTTCAAAAGCAAAGAATACATAGCTGGATCGGTCTCATATGTATCATGGTAGCGGAAATGCACACAGGCACGGTGATGTGGTATTGAACGTGTTGGGTTCGGCTTTTGGTTTAGTACCCACGTCCCCGCCCTCTGCAAAAAAAAATCTGTGTAAGAGCAATCCGCATGGCGGTGGTGACAGCGAGCGTACCTCCCGCGAGCACGATAGGGGCTGTACCCATAGCCGCCACCGCGATACCCACCCCGGTACCCACCCCTGTATCCGCCCCGTCCACGACCTCGATTAAAGCCAGGGATATTGGTACGTTTTGTGGTTACCTGGTTGCGTTTGTTTTACTTTGTCACATACATACCATATGGGCAGCTCACTTTGATAAGTCGTCCGCGGAACAGAGAGTTGTCCATTGCCAAAGCAGCGTCTATAAAGTCCGACTCGGCGAACTCGACATAAGCAAACCTGACGCGGTTGTTTGCAAAATGACAAAAAAAAAAAAAGAGCAAAACAAAAGAAGCACACACCCTTTTGGATGACCCGTGAATTTGTCGCAGAGAATGGTCACTCGATTGATAGTTCCGCACGCTTGGAAATGTCCCTGAATCTCTTCTGGGGTTGCACCGTAATCGACCTGGCGACGGCGACTTAGGTGGGGGAAAGATTGAGAAGAGAACTAAATGTCTGAACCCACGTTTCCAACAAAGACACTTCGACTGTCTGCAACAGCCCTGTCTTCTTCAGTCTCCATTGGGACACTGTGATCTGTTGCGGCACCGCCCATGGCACTCTGTGACTCTGCTCCGGCCTGTAACTCACGCAACTTTTTCGCCTCTCTTTCCATCTCCTCTACTCGTTGCTTCATCAACTGAATCTCCTGTAAATGTGTTGAAGACTTTTAGGTTGGAGACAGGGTAGCCAGAACACCTGCCTTTGACTCCGCCTCCTCACCATCGTCAATGGAAGGGTCCGTGTGTCCGCCGAACACTGTTTGTGACACGTCAGTGTCCGCCATAATCCTGCTACGCTAACTTCAATTGTGAATCAAAGTTTTGCGGGTGGTTTAGGACTGTCCAAACAAGGGTACACAACTTTTTATCAATACACACATCAATCGTTCCTTTTGCAATGTACGAAAATGTCTCTACACTGCTCATGAGAATGCTTCTTCGCGGCCGCCGACCCTGAGCTCAAAGCCTCCGAGTACCGCGTGACGGTCGACGTCAGTTTCAATATGTGAGCCATCATTATACTTACGGTACCGATGGTCGACGCAAGGTGATTGGTGACCACTGCAGCCTACACCCTTTTTCGCAACATACCTCGTGTACGGTTCCAGCTTCCGAACTTTCTAGAAGGGAACATGAATACTCCAACCCTACGAGATTTGTTTTGACACGAATTAACATGCCCTCATGTACACAAAGAATCCCCATAACCACTCACCTCACAAACGTGCATAAGTGTATTTCGTACACACAGCTTTTAGCGGAATGTGGGGCATCGAATGGCATACCTTTGCTAATCACATCGCAACAAACACACAAGAGGCAACTATCCCGTCGAAGACTGCAAATTAAGGTTTTGGGCCAGGTCCATGCTTCTCGTTTTGATAAGTTTCTGACAGAGCAATAATCAACAAGATCTGCCCCTGTGCTTTGTCGACCTTGCCTTATGAATCGACTGTCAACGACCTGTCTCAGTCGCAATTGCGGCAGAAAAATACAAGGAGGGACAATTGAATGGCACTGCACGGCATCTGCCGCGCTCCGTTATCAAGCATCTCGTGGCCCTGGTGGTACATATAACGTTACCGCAGCGATAAAGCCAGGTCGTGCGTGCGTTACGTCCTGTCGGCCGATTGTGGCATGAAGAAATACTCCCGAGGTTAGCATACAGACCAGGAAAGGTGGTGTCACCTCTTACAAGTGCCTACCCCAGCTTAATAAGTGCAAACGTTACTATCACCGCTTGAGGTGTTCGCTTAAAGGGGTATACCGTCAATCGAATAGATACCGAAGAGGATGCTGTTGACGGCGTGAGCGTCCAGTGTGGCGCACTAAGCGGAGGGCGCAGAGAAGCGCCAGTGGAAAATGGATGCATCCCCAATTATGCAGACAGAGTATACTGATACTGATACTTCTGATCGGCGGCGAGCCATCCCCTGTTTCGAGGGTCAATGGCCACGCGTAAATCAAGGGGTCGTACTAGTTTAGTTCACAGCTCTCGAACTTGACAGAGCTTGGTCGCTAAATGGAAGACTTGAGCCACTAACGGTGAAAAGTTAAACCTGAGAAATTGTCCATTCTTGGAGGCGAGACGTGGTCACTGTTCCCTTTTTTTTTTCACCATCGTAACCTCCACTTCCATTGTTCTGCACGTGTGGTGGATCAGCTGATGCCGAAACATTGCGTCAAGGCTGAACATGTGTCAGAAAGGACTATTTGTCTCCGGAGAGGCATGTCTTCCGGTACTAATATGAAAAAAAGTTTCCAAGGAACCAAGGAAACCGCATGATTTGCTCCAACACTAGAACAAAAAAATAGATTGGAATGACACGGCTCGTTCCTGAATAATGGGGAGGTTGTGTGGCTACAATCGAGGTCTACCGGAAATTCCATCGTCAACGGGGTGGGAAATGGCCGACTCAGATTCTTTGGGGACCAGTGCCTGTCGAGGCTTGGCAGGAAAGCGAGGTCATTGGTCGAAAGGGCAATGCCTTTCTCGCCTGGGGGGGGGGGGGGGGTTGAGTAGCCAATATATTGAAATATAATATTCGGTCAGTGGCTATGGCACTGTCGAACGGATTCGGGTGAAATGGTGTCCGGAAGACATTTGCTTATACGTAGGTCACAGGAATGAGATTCATTTCCGAAGTTGCTCGTATAAAAAGACAGGGTTAGTGAGACGAGAGACTGTGTACACCTCGCAGTACTCTACTCGTTCGTTCTTCAGAGACAGCTTCGCCTGGTAAGCTGCTTGTCCGAGAGAGAAAATCCCAAGACTAACTGGGATGGCTGTGCAGCAGCTGAGATGGATTGGCTTAGTCAGCATTCATGGCCCCTCAATCGGCCCGACCCGACCGTCGTCCGACGATATCTTCCACAAAGTCATTATCCCCAAGGACTCCTTCGTCCACAACATACCTTTTACCATCACGACTTTTATTCCATGACACACCAGTCAAAGAAGAAACGTATCGAAGACGACTCTGTTCACACTGAACCTGGCACCAAACCAGTTCAGCTCCAGCGCCGGAGGGTCTGGCGTGCATGCGAAAGCTGCAGGTTTGTGCCACATCCCGCTCCCGCTTCACTTTCACACAACACCCTCCCTGATCAAATCACCCTCAGACGCAAGAAAATCAAGTGCGATGGCTGCGAACCCACTTGTGCTCAGTGTCAGTCGTCAGGTTCCCCGTGTACCTGGCTCCAGACAAAGGACAGAGCCGCCTTGAGCAGGCAGTACGTCGTCATCTACTCTCGTGCTCGCGTGACATGTTCATACCTTTCTAGTTATGTCCAAGAACTCGAAGCACGTCTCCTCCACATGGAATCCCTCTTTTCTCAAATCACACCCGTCCTCGAGCAGCTCGGACCTTCCCTAGGCATCTCATCCTCGGCAGCCCCAGTCGTTCCCGGGAACACGGCCGAAAACGCTCTGCCTCCGGCATCAGCCGTCCTTCAAGTCATGTCATCAAAGGCCGCCGCTGACACGCATACAGACGATAGCTCTTCTCCCGAGTCGTCTTCCGTCAAGATGGAAGACGACGTTCCAGAATCTTTTGGTCAGCTCGCCCTGGATGAACATGGCCATCTTCGTTGGATAGGTGGCTCTTCCACTATGTCATTAATTCAGTCTTTCCGTGCCTTGACAACGAACCCACTCCATCGTGTCTCTCCGATGGAAGAGGACCCACGCGCACCTGGCCCTAACGCAAATAAATTATATTTCCCAGCATCAGTCTTTTTTGGAAAGTTACGGGCCCTTCCCAGTGCAGACGAAGTTGAATATCCAGATGAAGATTTATGTGACAAGTTGGTACGTACATGCAACCTCATGTCGACCAACTATTACTGAATATGATCGTGCATCAGATCGAAACCTATTTTGAACGCCTCCATTTCTTGATGCCTATTCTCGATAAGCCGTCATTCATGGTTAGGTACAAGCATCTCATGGGAAGGAGGGGCGATACGACATTCATTCAAGCTGAAGCCCCGTTCATTTCCATCGTCTTTGCTATCTTCGCTTGTGCTGCTCCATTGGCCAGTGACTCGCGTTTAACGAATGATCGCCTTGACGATGGTGGGGTGGGCATGACCTACTACGAAAGGTAGGCTTGCGTGGATTTTGATCTCCCGGCCATCACTGATCGTCCGTTTTACCAGAGCCTTGATTTTGCACTACATCAGTCATTCATCGATTCAAGTTTCCCATGTCCAAAGTTTCATTCTCATGTCTTCCTTTTTGTGCTCTATCAACTGCTTGCCTCAAGCCTGGCTTCTCGTGGGACAAGCGGTGCGCACTGCACAAGACTTGGGGTTGCACGTGAGTCTTGTCCATTAACACGATGGTTAGCACTGACCATATCACAGCGCTCGCCGCGTCGATTGTCTATATCTTCCGTAGAGAAGGAGACTCGGCGAAAGATTTGGTGGGGCGTATACTGTCTGGACCGCATGTTGGCACTTGCACTTGGCCGTCCGCTTGGCGTAGAAGACTCGGACTGCGACGTCGAACTTCCGGTAGACGTCGATGACGAGTCGCTTCCCGAATATTTTACTGGTGGCCAACTCTCACAAAAGCCTCCATCACTAATGTCGGGCACCATTGCTTTAATGACCCTTTATCAAATCGCTGGCAGAGTCTTACGACAAGTATACGCCATTGACTGTTGCAAGGAAACGCTTGAACCTGAGAATAGAGTGGAGTTACAGCGCTCCGTGGAAACTCTTGACGCGGATCTTACCAGGTGGTTCAATGATCTTCCACCCTTCTTTAGGAATCCGAACACCAGTGACAAGCATATGTCAATGACCGTCGTTTTATGCAGCCACTACTACTCGGTGCTCACCACTCTTCATCGCAATTTTCTACCCGTCAAGCGCGATCAGTCCATACCCAAATCAACCGCCAGGGCAGTTTCATCTGCTCGCTCGTGCATTCGCCTCGCGCCCTCCATTAATAATATTGTACCAACCTCGCACCATCTTGCTTTCTTCATCCAGCATCTCTTTTCGTCCGCTGTCGTCATTCTTCTGTATGCTATGCATTCTCCAGATACAAAGGGTGTGGCTGCTGCCATGGATGAAGCCCGCAGCTGCCTCCCAATCATAGAGTCATGGGAAGGTCACTGGCCAGGTGCCCGCAAATGCAAAGAGCTGCTCGCCGAGTTGACGAACACCGCAGATGAAGCTATAAGGAGAACCACCAGTGACAC
>JBBPKO010000002.1:153698-185931 GCA_038089295.1 Xerocomus amazonicus
CCTCTAGGAATGTCGCGCCAGCGGCACTTGAATCTAGGCGGTCACTTGTATCCTCCTCGGGACAGGTGCCGATGATGAACCGGCCAATCAAGATGAAACCAAGGAAGATTAGTCGCTCGCGAGATCCGAGCTCTACGCGTCGGCCCCCTGTCGCATCGTCGTACCGAGTGGATTGTAAGGAGTATATGTTTGGCATTGATACTTTCTGATCTATTATCTTAGCACAACGCAACCGGTCGACGTCCCGAAAGAGGGGCCATGACGAGAGCGAGGGTGTGGGTGGTGCGAACCTGTCCGCCTATTCTGGAGTTTTTTCTAGCCCGCAATCGGTGGGTGGCAAGTCCAGCCCCCATAGCTCTCCAGCCTCTGTCAATTTACCTTCACCGTCCATGTCTACCATGGAATCGACGCAGCAGAGAGAGGGAAGTCCTCACCTTGGTGGTGCTGCACCGTCGTATAACTATACACCCCTTTCGCCCCTTCATGTGCCCTCGCCTCACGACTACGCGATGCATCATAGTCCTCTTGCATCTGGTTGTAGTCACCAATGGGATAATGGTCCCGGGGACCACCGTACCGTCGACCCGTATTCCTCCGGGTCCCAACACGGCTCACTGCCATTCGCAACATATGAGCATTCATCATCTGGCATCGATCCTGCTTGGTACGGGAGTTCCTCGGATGTCGGGTATACTAATCTTTCAACTACGCCGCCAACCTCTTCATTTCCTGCTCCGGGACTTCCGTTTTTGGGGCTTGATTACATTCGAAATTATAACACGAATGGATTCTCGGCAAGTGACCAAGATTCCGTTTGGCATACGTTCGACTCTGGCATGTTTGGAATTGACCCAGAGCTTCCGTTTACCTTTGGTGACTCACCTGCGGACCTTCACGAAGGGCAACAATCGCCGCCGCGATCTCACCCATGAACACATTCTCTGAAAACACCATGCTCTATCGTTTTCATTCCTTCTGAACTCTGTATGCAATCCTCTTCAAAGGTTTTTTGGTTCCCTAGTCATTCATGACCATTGTATCCATATCCATCGCTGACGACCGTTCTGATCCGCAATACCGTATAGTTGCTTTACTCGCTAGGCAGCATACCTAACGCACTAATTTCGGCATTAGCTTCTTCGTTGCCAACTGCTTGTTCTCTTTTTACCTTGCATCCTAGGTAGTCTCCATAGTTGAAATAATGCAGATAGTTGTTACCTAGTCGGTGAGCCGGTGAGCCGGTAATTTGCAGCTCCGTTGACGCCAGCGCATCATTTTTGAGGACCATCAAACTTCCCTATGGCAAACCACCCGGTAGTCGAGCTGACGTCCGAAGCATCCTGGAACTTTGTTCGTCTCAAAGTTTATACACGTATATTCGGCGTCGGGCTGACGATGTAAAAGATCGAAGACAAGTTCACGCCATATGGGAAGCAGACGTTAGCTAAGCTAGTCGCATTTCTGCAGGTATAGACAATGGACACCTTCTACTACGTCAGTGGCTTTAATTCTCTGGGTAGGACGAGGTCTACCCTTCTTCCAAGCTTTTCCATGCGCAGATACCCAAAGACCCAGCAAAACGATGGGAGACTGTTGTACCAATTATTGAGGAATTGAAAGTAAAAGCTCGTGCGGCCGGGCTCTGGAACCTTTTCCTTACCAAAGCACATTATCCTCAACATGGCATGCCACTCTCGAACCTCGAGGTGTGTTTTCTAATTCATGAGTTCTGATCAGCCTTCAACACGGAAGACAGTATGCTGTTATGGCAGAGGTACTCGGACGAGGGGGACACATGGCATCTGAGGCAGTCAACTGTGCTGCCCCAGATACAGGTAACATGGGTACATGGTTCTACCTCCATTGCTCATGCTTGCTCATGCCTTTCAGAGGTTCTCGCTCGATACGGGTCCCCACAGCAACAGAAAGAATGGCTTACGCCACTGCTAAACGGAGAAATTCGTTCTGCTTTTGCGATGACCGAACGGTTTGGCACGCCTATCTTCGTCTCCGGTGTGATACATGTTGTGCTGACCACATCACGCAGTGGCATCATCGGACGCACGTAACATTAAAACCTCCATCCGACTGGAAGGCAATGAGATTGTGATCAATGGGCATAAATGGTTGACAAACGTTCCTGTGTTATCGTCTCCGGCCTCTCACGATGCCGATCCGGTTTTTTTTATTTCCCAGGTGGATATCTGGAGCCGGTGATCCCCGCACGAAATTACACCTCGTCATGGGAAAGAGTGACCCAGAAAACCCCGATGGGTACAAGCAACAAAGCGTCGTCATCGTTCCCTCAGACTCCCCTGGTGTTCGGGTTGTGCGCCCGATGGAAGTATTTGGGTATGATGACGCACCAGAGGGACATTGTGAAGTGATCTATGATAATGTGAGAGTTCCCTTGAGCAACCTGATACTCGGTTGGGGCAGAGGATTTGAGGTGGGTGCTCCCCACTCCATGCCATTGAATATGGGTGTGACAAACACTTTTTAGATTGTTCAAGGACGTCTTGGGTCCGTGTCTTCTTGGTCATGTTATGCAGGTTATTTATCAATCACCTTGGCAGTCCTGGACGCATTCATCACTGCATGCGCTCGATTGGTGCAGCCTCGAGGGCGCTCGACTTGATGATCCAGCGGGTAACGGACCCTTCACGCAAGATATTCGGAAAATTCCTCTATGAGCATGGCAAGAATGTTTGATTTTTGGTGGAAATCACTGTATTAAAATGATCCATCAGGCACTGTGATAGCTGAAATAGCGCGGTCCAGGGCGGAAATTGAGGGAGCACGGATGCTTGTTCTCAGTGCAGCACTTCGGGCATGTTCAATCGGCGTCGCACTGAACTGGGGCTGATCGACACCGCAGATAGACAAACGCAGGGCAAAGGGTGCAATGAAGGAAATTGGCATTGCCAAGGTGGACGTATTCTGATTTAGCCAGCGCCAAGTCCTGAATCTTGATTTCAGTTTGTCGTGCCCAGAATGGCTTGCAATGTTGTAGATCGGGCGATACAAGTGTTTGGAGCGGAAGGGTTGTCGCAAGACCAAGAGCTAGCCAGCATGTACGCACAGTTGCGAACACTGCGGTTGGCTGACGTGCGTGATGACTTTGCTTGCTTACTATCCATGTTAATACTTTTGTCTTTAAAGGGACCGGACGCGGTGAGTACTTGACCCATTGTCGCTTGGAAGGTTGATCTTAGTTGGAACTCTAGGTGCACATTCAGCAGGTTGGTCGAGCTGAGCTGAAACGGGCACCGGAGTTGCGCAAACGTGCGGGTGAACATCGCGAGAAAGAAGTGATTATTATGCAGAAGGCGGGGATAAAGGCCCATCTGTAGTGGTACCTGTAGTATTTATTATACACGAAACTTGACTTGCTCCGCTACGCCGGGCTAGAAAGTCTTGTTTCCTCGTTGTTCTACTTCGGTCATGACTGTTCATGAAGAGGTGGTCTCTGAGCAACACCGTTACGACGTGACACCCGTTCTGCGATCTCGATATTTCGTTCTCCCGGTTTCAGCTGCTATTCTGGGCACGTTGATCGGCGTAGTGCGCGGCTCCCGCCGAGCGTCGCTGCGGTTCCTGGCTGAGAATGCGCACAGACCGCCTACGACGGTCCAAGGGTGGTACTTTTACAACAAGACCAAAAACTACCGGCGGATGGCTGAAGGACTGCAGGAGGGTGGGCGGGATGCAATCAAGCTGGGAGCGGCGGCACTGGTGTGGGTGGGGATTGAGGATGGGGTGGAGCGGTGCGGGGGGCGGTGGGCGGAGGCGAGAGAGATTGGGGCGGGTTTGGGGACGGCGAGCGCGTTCGCGGCGGTGTGTGAGTATAAATTTTTGTATATGATTGATGCGGGGATTGAGATGTTGACTAGACCGGCTTTCATTTGGACGAGCAATGTGTCTGGGTGGTGCTGTAGGAGGTGGAATGGGGCTGCTCCGATGGTTGAGGTCTTACTTGGAAGCTGTCCGGGACGTGTAGACACGGACAGACGTTTGTTGTTCCTTAACCAACACCTCGACTCATGATAAAACTTTGGCCCTCCGTGCTCGAGCAGCTCACTCCTCGTGCCAGCGCAGATGGCCGCGAGCGTCCAAATCCTTTTGATGTCCCTCCAGCGCCACAATCACGACAGCCGCCGCCGCCGCCCTCCCAGCCAGTCGATCCACCGATCCAGTCTACTCCCGGTCTCGTTCATCACCACCTACTGGCTACCACACCAGCCGCATTTCCGGTACAAGCCGACCTCACGCCCCCAGGCCCCCTAACGCCTCAATCTGGATCTTTTGTCGCTCGTATCCCTACTTCCCAAATATCCCTTCATGCGCCAAACTTTTCCATGCGACACGTCAAAAAGTCCTCACAGTCTTCTAGCTCTATGGAAAACAAGTCCAGTACGCCATCGCCATCGTCCACCTCGGCGAAGGTATCTTCAAGCACGACACCCAGCGTTGCTCATCCCTCTCAACCGTCCGCTCCGTCCGCAACATCCAAGGGTCAAATTCACGTTAAACTTATCTCTGCCCGCGGTCTCAATATACCATCCATCCATGCACGCCCTTATGTCGTCGTCCAATTCGAGCAAAACGAATTCGTCAGTCGCGATCCCACCGAAGAAACGGACAAGGAAGTGAAAGGGACTGCCACAACCCTATCAAGAACATCTTCCTCAAACGCTCTGACCGCCCTCAGTGCTCTTGGTGTATCTAGACTCCCCGGAAAATCTAGCACGAGTACATCCCCCTCATCCTCTCTTCCATCCTCCGCCAAGGTACCATCCCCCATATATCCCTCTACACAAGGTCTCTTTGGCCGTATTTCAGCGCACAATCCTGTATGGAAACACGAGGTGTCCTTGTATGTCTTGTAGTCTGATCGATTATCTCTGATCTCAATCATTCTGAAGCGATGTCACCTCTGAAGAATCTTTAATCACCTTCAACGTCTACGATCGTGTCTCCGATCATTTGTTTCTTGGTACCTTTCAGATTAAACCTATACTCATCCACGACCACACTGTTGACCAATGGTTCAAGTATGTGCTTCGTTCCCTGTGAATTCATCTTGCATTTCTCTCCTTTGCTCAAAATTCCCAACCTAGGCTTCGGCCGTTCGAGAACGAAACCGTAAGCGGGGAGATGCGTGTACAGATCACATTCGAGCAATTCAAGGTACGCAGCAACGTGTCACGTTGCTTCCCACCTTCCGTCATCTCTTCGACCTTTTCTTCGCACAACCGCGATTCTTGACGACGATGCTGATTCAACCATTTTCACGTGGTAGACCAAACGTGCACTCACCCCACGCGACTTTGAGTTCCTCAAGCTCATAGGACGCGGTACTTTTGGGAAGGTCTTCCAAGTTCGGAAAAAAGACACGAAGCGCATATATGCCATGAAAATACTTTCAAAGAAGGAGATCATTGCCAAGAAAGAGGTGGCGCACACGATTGGGGAGCGCAAGATACTTCAACGCTCTCTGGAATCACCATTCCTTGTGGGCCTCAAGTTCAGCTTCCAGACAGACACAGACCTATACCTGGTTACCGACTTCAAGAGCGGCGGCGAGCTGTTTTGGCATTTACAAAAGGAGACTCGCTTCACCGAAGAGCGAGCTCGATTTTACATTGCGGAGCTCGTTCTCGCTCTTGAACACCTACACAAGTATAACATCGTTTACCGCGACCTCAAGCCAGAGAACATTCTTCTAGATGCTACCGGGCATGTTGCGCTCTGCGACTTTGGATTATCCAAGGCAGATCTCCGGCCCGATGAGCTCACAACTACATTCTGCGGCACGACAGAGTATCTCGCTCCTGAAGTACTGTTGGACGAGCATGGTTACAGCAAATTGGTCGACTTCTGGTCTCTTGGTGTACTTTTATTCGAAATGTGCTGTGGGTGGAGCCCTTTCTACGCAGAGGATACGCAACAGATGTACAAGAATATTTGCTTTGGCAAGATACGATTTCCCCGAAGCGTGATCAGCGAAGAAGGAAAGATGTTCGTCAAGGGGGTGTGTGTGCTCCTTTAACTACCCGGGTTCATCGTGTATTGAATACGCTGTTTAGCTTCTCAACCGAAACCCAAAGCATCGCCTCGGTGCACAGCGAGACGCCGAAGAGCTCAAGGAGCATCCATTTTTCTCAACGATAGATTGGAAAGCACTCTCTATGAAGCAAGTTACGCCGCCCTTTAAACCCGTCGTTGAGTCAGACGAATCGACAGCAAACTTTGATCCGGAATTCACTACTGCCGACATCCGGGAGGTAGGGAACGGACTAGACGGGACAGGTAGCCCGGACGAAGAGGATCCTAGTGAAGATTGGATTCAGGCTGGTACTCAAGGCCCCGCGCATACGCCAAATGGGCCATTGGGATCCGATCGCATGACCATTAGCGCAGGCCATTCGCAAATTGGGTCGAATGGTCTTGGTCGATCTCAGGGCATTCAAATTACCAAGCGCAAGAAGCATGATGCGTCAGGCTCGCCTCTTACCAATAGTGTACAAGAGAACTTCCGCGGATTCACGTACTCTGGTGGGGAAAGCCTAGTCGCGCCGATGGGAGCTCTTGGTATAGGAGTAGACTCAGAGGATGAGGCGGTCGATGACGAAGAAATCACCGAAGTAACGACAGAAGACGAATTCGAGGACGAAGAACGTTTTGCAGGACGATACTCGAAAGTTAGAAAGGGGATAAACGACATGACGATATGAATGGTGTGTGGAAGTGTGGACTATGTCAGTGGTTGCTTCTTTCTACTTGCCTCTCTCGATCGCGCTCGTAGCCGGCACTTGGACCAACGTGGAGATGCAGGCCCTCAGGTATTGACTATCGTGTTTGCGACATTACCCCACAGCATAAATGTACATCTCGCGTTTTTTATGTTTATTCTGACCTTCATTGATGCCACATTATTTACTATCCACTACGGCACGTATCGACGATGTAATGAATATCTTCTCGATTGCAAAAATGGATAGTAGATCGTGGTTGAAACAGACAGTTAGGTCACCAGTCGTTGAGTGCCTTACATCCTGGTCTTGCAAGGTTCATGCCGCCGCGTAGAATAGCAGGGAGCACCTTCCCATTGACGATAGTGTTCTTGACGATAGATTCGACATCATGTGGAGTCACTCGCCCATACCACACGCTCGTTCCTTGGGGGTTGTATATCTGGAATTTTCGCAGAGAAAATGAGTTTTGGAAGGGGAAATTGTATTGTATAGACACGTACAATGACGTTTCCGGCAAACTTGTGACCGCCGATGTGAGAGTTGCGCAGGATAAGCGCTTTACGCTCTTGCCCAAGTGCCTTCAGCTGTGTCTCCAATGCGATCTGCGACTCCGAATGTTTCATCAATGAGGACTCTAGAGTAGGATATCCGGAAAGGTCTTCCAACTCGGTGTGAACCGACCAGCCCTCGCGTTCCAAGTACTGAGTAAATGCTGTGGTGTGTCAAATTACCCGACGAATTACAGCCGGTTACTATTAAATTCTCACTTTTTTCAAGGACTGGGGCGGCTACCGCACACCGTTTGTCACGCCTCTTGTGTGAACCTGTGTATATGGTTGTCAGGGAACATGTGGAGAATTTTGAAACGAAAGCCCATTACAAAGTAAGATGACACATGAATACGGCAGAAGCCAAGATCTGAGCGAGTCAGAACGAGATTCTGTGCCCAGCCTCCCATGTGCCGGGTCAAGTGCGATTGTCCATAGTGTTTCTGCACCTGTGGGCGTTCGCGGAACACCAGTGATTACTTTGAAGTCTGGGAACACTATGACTGTCTCTTGAGATGGATCTTCTGAAAACGACTTATGACTCCCATTGAGGATAGACAACCTATCACCGACGTCTTGCGTGAACAGGCCTGGTGGTAGGTCGTTTGGGGCGTTTTTTTTAGCGCGCGCACTGCCACCCTGGAATTTTTCACTTGCGCTGTTCAAGAATGCAGCTAGGGTTCCATCAGCCTCAGTAACTTCATGGGACCAGTCTGATTTTCCTGTAGAGATGATAACCTATTATAGGGATTTGTCTCGTGTGTGTTCGGAAATCTGTGTAAAGACGCTTGCCTGACGTCTGTAGGGTTTCACGGAGCCCAACATGTCCGAATCCATGTCGATAGACAACCTCTTCGAATAATCATCATGGCCTGTAACTCGGCTTGAGGACAAGGAAATGGACACTGACTATACGCTCACCTTGGTCGCAGGGATCGGGACAGGACCGGCAAGCCGCGTCGGAGACTGGAACATCTGCACTCCGAAGGTCGTCGTAGACCTTTTTAGCATCCGGAGGAAGAGAAGACTTCAAGAAGGCTTTGAACTTTGCCAACACAGTCATGGATATGGTCGCAGTGAGAGCATGACATGATGGCAGTGTTTTATCTTTTATCTGATAAGCGGTGATGACGTAATTATAATAGTTACTACCACTCGCAGCCTAGCCTTGTATCACCACGAATTAGAAAGTATCTCGAAGTAAACAGACAAAGACTTGCCCATGACATCCTTACTTATCCTCGTCCATTTGAGACTGTATCCTCTTGCCATTTTCCTTCAACGCTAGCCAGGATGGCTGGCCGTCCCTTTGTGTACCCATCAAAGCCCGGTAAACTCGGTCTACTCTCTTCGGTCTACTCTCTGTCCAACCTGGGCCCATGCTTTCTGAGCTGTGCATGAACGAGGAGGTGTCTTCTCTGCCAAGGAAGAACTTTGGAGATTCCCTGCAGTGCTTCTTCAGCCGGAAAAGCTCAGCAAAAGAATGCTTCCTTTGGTCTTCTGCAATGTTCAACGGTCGAGTAAACGCCTGATCAATGACAGCAGAGAGGTTTTCAGGCGTGATAAAGGTGTTGGACTGGTGATAAAGCGAAACGAGTGCTTCCATTTTTTTGTCATGGGGTGATTGAAATGTTGGCTTGGATGAAATGTTGCGTCTGCATGCCAGTAAAAGGCGCGACGAAGATTTGTTGAAAGTTGGCAACATGGCAGGGCACTCGCAAGCGTGAGCGCGTGTTTCAATATTGGCCCTTGAGGCGGCAATAGATTACATAAGCTACATGACTGGCTACTCAATGATTGTCGTCCAAGTCTGACAATGATCTCCGTAGCCAAGGAGTAAAACAATTCTTTCCGACCATTTAACATGTATACACCCGTCCTGAGTCACTGGTCGTCACTGGGCATGCAAACCATCGTGCTAGTTGCTTACATAAGGGTTATATGGTAGTGAGTTGCTTTGTCCGTGTATTGGAGAGCGTGGTCGGTTTGGATTTTGTTTTACCATGTCTTCCACAATTTGGACCATGCATCGTTGTGTGCGTTTAGCAAATCAAACAAACAACTCTTTCACCTGTACTTTTCGTATGTTCGTCGTCGTCGTCGTTCTTCACGGTGGATTCTGCAAGCCTTACCCGCTTGATGGGGCGGATTGGCCCGTGCGCAAACTGGTTTCTCACGCATGACATAAGCCACAGCTCTTCTCCAACGTTTGTTTCCTACACCTTTCAACCCTCCAGTCAACCAGCACGCCGCCATATCGGTCGACTCCTGCTTCGATTATCTAGACTATACAGTCATGGCCCAGCAAGCACAACAGACAGTAATGCCATCCAATATGCTACCACCGGGCGAAGCAGAGCTTGCCCAGGCAAATTCATATTACCCTCAAGAACCAGCCGACCTTACAGGTGGATTGCCAATCAACCTTGATTCCCTGCGTGACGGGCCTCCAGGCAGTAAACCATTCTACCCTTACTCGACTCTCATACGGTATGCAGACACTCCTTTCT
The DNA here is from genome assembly GCA_038089295.1 of Xerocomus amazonicus. Lineage (NCBI taxonomy): Eukaryota > Fungi > Basidiomycota > Agaricomycetes > Boletales > Boletaceae > Xerocomus > Xerocomus amazonicus. The sequence goes on from JBBPKO010000002.1 coordinate 163,515, forward strand.
CCCGCTTGGTTGCCTTGGATATTCAACATGATGTTAGATACGCAATCAAGGGCTCACCGAATCAAAAGTTACTACTTGAAGATATCTACTATGCCATTGAATCTCGTGTGTGTATCATCGCAGGTTCTTTCGAGCTTGCATTTTTCCTGACTGTTCTGTCATCTAGTTCCCCTACTTTAGAACCGCGCCTTCAGGCTGGAAAGTGAGTAATACCCAGAAACACGATTAATGAGTCGTACATTGCACGCGTTGTTGCGCACTCGAGACGCGACCGCGATGTTGATGTTTGATTATGTTCATACTTGTTTGATCTTCTCAAACAACCAAAAATTAACCATCGAAAACTATAGAATTCGGTCCGACACAATCTTTCTCTCAACCCATGTTTTGAGAAGGTCCCACGTCCACTTACCGATCGAGGCAAGGGGTCGTACTGGACCGTCAACGATAATGTCGACCCACGCACCGGAGTTCATCGTGTGAGAAAGAAGAAGCCAAAGGGTGCCAAGGGACGTCAATCGGAAGAGCAGGATGTCGATTACCGCCCGAACGAACCCTTCCCTGATCCACATGCGCCATTTGTTCAACCACCTCAGATGCACCCTGACGAAGCTGGTCCGAGCAGACAGGCCCCATACCCACCTCCCTATCCACCTGCGTATGTCCTTCGGCCACACCTGCGCTATTGACTGACGCACAACTTGCATAGTTTTGACCCCAACTTTGCAATGCTTCCACCTCCGCCTCCCGGGTTGCGTTTCCCACCGCACCCCGCCATGCCCATAGACAATTTGGAGGCCGATGAAAATGGGAACCTTTCGTGGCGCTTGTCATTGATGAAGGAATTAAGCAATCTCCAGCAGCTGACGGTCGAGCAGGAAAAGGCGGGTGTGGACGAAGAATGGTTCCGAATGATGTTACTGCGCATTCGCGGTGCCCTCATGGCTCCTGCATACCATGAAGGGTTGCATCCGCCGCCCGGAATGCCACCTCACCCACCCCCGAATCCGGAGATGCAGCAGTAAGTGGTTGGGGAAATTCCTAACAGTGGACGGGAATCGGTCACAAGTTTCGTCATTGCGCTGAATCAGTGGATGATATTTTTTCGGCGCCATTCGAGTTTTATTCTGTTTGTACATTAGCTTACTTAAGAATTCAAAAGCTGTTTACAAAGCCATTTTCATTTTTATTTACTCGTGCCAGCCTTAGGTTAGGAATGTCTCCCACTGCAGTACCGGCCACAGTGTCTGTGTCTGTCCCTACGATATCCAAGTCGTCCCCTTCTTCATCCACAGGCACGGTCCTTGTTGTTGGATCACTGGGCACCGCACAGAATGGAACGTATCAGGCCCTGATCACAAATTTGGCTGCAAATAGTGATTTTGTGGAGAGGCAGATGCTCGATAGGCTAATTGGGGGTGGTAATCGCATTTCCTTCTGATCGACCAGTACATACTAACAACGATCGGTTGTGTCAGCCGCCTCTCTGGCTGCCTCCTCGTATTCATCAATACACCTTGTCCTTTCCCCGCAAGACTATTCTTCCTCTTCCTCGTCCGACCTACAGCCATTCCTCGGCCTCCTTTTCGATGGCCTCCGTCCCTCGGGGAAACTTTTCCTGCAAAATATTCCCGCAGATCTTCCCAATTTTCCCCAGGAGCTTACCCTTGCGGGGTTTACCATTTTAGACAATGTCTTGCAAGGCCATCATTCACAGGTGGTCGCCCAGAAACCTAGTTCTACACCCCTGAGCGCTACTGGGACCATCCCTTTAAAGCGGAAGACCGATACTGCTCGACTGTCATCAAAGAAGGCACTCTGGACGCTTTCGTCTCCCGTGCCTTCCATCGATCCAGAAGCTCTTTTGACTACTGCTGACCGTGCACGTCCCATACCGACTTGCGAGCCTTTAAACCAGGGCGCGCCCCGACGCAAGAAAGCATGCAAGAATTGCACGTGTGGGCTCGCGGAGATCGAAGCCGAAGAAACCAAATCAGGAAAAGTAGTTCTCCTCGACGCAGACGGCGCAGTGGAAGTCGGCGCTAGCGACGCAGAGAAAGAACGGTTGTTAGCTGCAGCAAGGGCTGCTCCAAAGGCAACAAGTAGTTGTGGCAGCTGTTTCTTAGGAGACGCCTTCAGATGTGCGAGCTGCCCTTACTTAGGTGTGGTTTTATCTTGCCCTCAAAGGAATTGCCTGGGTTCATATTCATTCCCCAAGGTCTTCCTGCTTTCAACCCCGGCGAGAAAGTTGAGATTGACTTTGGCATGGATGATGTCTAAGACAGCACATCTTAGAGACCGGTCCAATACACAATTGTACTGAATCACTTGCACTACTGATAGGTCAGGAGTCCTAGAAACTATATAACATATCCGATCATCTTTCATTTTGCCAACGAATGAAAGCGACCAACCATTCGAGCCACGAGCCACCATCAAAATCCAGCATTCCTTATCTATTGCGTTGCGACAGCGTCCGACTCGTCGCCCCAGTCCAAGATATCTTCATCCGCTGCACTCTGTGCCAGCTTCGCGAGCTCAAGCAGTTTCATTGGATCGAGTTGGTAACCCTCGGTGGGTCCGTCGATATCGGACTCCCCGCTGTCTGTACGAGCTTCATCACTCTCGGAATACGCTTCCAGGTTGGCCAGCCCAGTTTGATGCCATTTCGTCTTCTCCTCTTCCGACTGAGAGCCAGTTTCACTCCCATATTGGCTTATGAGGTTAAAAACTGCTTCTGGATCTACTGTGTGATCGAGCTTCCTTTGCTTCGCTTTCCTACTAACATCAACCCGATCGTCCTCGGAAATTCCAATGATTGTGCCAGAATTGTCAATAATGGTACCAAAGAACGATGATGCTTTGGGGTCAAAAACGTGAATAGTTGGGAATTCTATGAAAGAAGTTTTTTGAAGGAGCTTATCGAGCTCCAGTGTTGGGTCCAATTTATGGTAATAGACAGTATTGGGAGGACGAGGGAATTCAGTGTTTGCACATATGTAACAGTGTGGAGGAACGAAACACTTGGGCGCTTCCGGACGGGGGGCGACCATAGGCAATAACCAATCTGGGGTGCTCTCTTTTTGTTTTTGAGACTTTGAGAGTGCCAAGGACACTTGATGTTGTAGTATCGAAAGAAAGGTTGCTGACAGACCATTCCGGTGCGACAGTATCTTGTAAGACGGTGGTGACGAGGGCAGGGAGGTAGGAGGGTAAAACACAAACTCAATTGTGAGCAGAGCACTCCTCGACCTTGCGTATCGCGATATATATCAGTCTGGGACGGCGGCTGACGATAACGATTACCTCTGATCAAATGTTGACTGGTTCATGTTTCTGCGTTCCATGCCTGGTGGCAAGAACTCGACATCGATGCCCATCGTTTCGAGATGAACTCTCAGCCAATCTCTTTTTGACCTCCCGGCAGCTGACTTTTTCTTGCCAGATGACCTTCGCGCACTTGCGGTATTGCTTGCACTGATATTCGCGGCATACCCACCGCGAACGATCTCGCTTCCCCATTCGCCCACCTTCCTGCCGACGTCTTCAAGATAGCAGTAGTCCCGCATCATGCTGCCCCAACCATACGCATTCATGGGGACAAACTGGACTTTGTCTCGCTCACCGGTGCACCTCGTATCTTGCTTGTGCTTGCGAGAGCAGAGAAGGGAGCAAGTGAGGGTCGCACAACGGGGACATTTGTATCGGGCTGGTGTGGTGCATAATGCACAGATTTGAGGCCTTGGTCCGGCAGGCGGCGCAGAGGACACGGCGCTATCAGCCATTCTGTAGCTCGTAGCTGAGAAAATGAACGGAGTCCGAGCATGGACTGCACTTACAACTTTGGAGGTAAATATGAAAGTCGCGTTTCTTGTGAACCGCGAGACTTGATGTCGGCAGTCGCCCAAACCCCCGCTCATGCGTACTATGAAGTAGCCCTCTTCGGAGAATTTTTCGCTCGCGATCTTAAGTCTATCCTCAACCGACTCACTCTGCATACAGAGTCTGCTGCGCCCATGCACACCCGCGAGATCGTGTTTGAACACATTGGTACTCAGGGTCTCGTCCAAACCGGTTCTCAAGTTGACGAGCCAGTTCTTCTGAGAGCTAGGAAAGAACTCAATGATGGGAAGGAAAGCGGATGGTACGCTTAATGCATGACTGCTATCGTCTTTGCGTGCAGACTGATCCCTCAGGACTCTGTATTCATACTTAAAGCCAGAATCTGTACGTGTGCATCCCGAGGCGACCGTTCGTCCGTGGTCGGTCTGTGAAGTCCTTGGAGATGCTCTCAGCTTTGCAAGCGCCCTTGGATATGCGTATGATCAGTCCACATCCTCAGCAGACACTGGCACTTAAGAGATGCTAGCCGTCGGTCTCAGATATACAAACGTGGATATGCCTTCAGGCGTGGTCCGCTCATTATTCAGATGTTCCAGCAGGAGCAGGTGCCCATTTCATTTCCCTCGACCGCATGTCTTTTACTCACCTTCAGGTCAAGGTTGACCCAAAGACGACGCTTCCAGTTCCTGCTCACACCGATACCCTGTGGGAAGTGGAAGTCAAAACAGCTACCCAAGTCAACACTGCCGTTCCCGTTGTCGGCCAGGTACAACTGAACACCGTCCGCTCGGCTATAGACGCTGTACTTGAAATTCAATTCATCATGAAGGGTTTGTTAGATCTTCGAAGGCAAGACATATAACTTGCTAGTTTCACTGACCCAGTAGAGCAAATATCAGCTCTATGGGACACTGTTTGGGGTTTTCCCTGGTTTATCCGATTGCCTAGCGGATCGGCATTACGAAACAAAGACTCCAAGTACATGTATAGTATGTCCAGTGTATGCCCGCTTCAAATTATAGTCTTTAGTCTACCACAAAGTTGTATACAATACAAGCTTTCTAAGATTTAATGGAGGTTCAATCTAGTTTACTCTGGCAAGATGGGACGGAGGATGAAAGGAGGATAGCGGTTGGCTGAACCTTTTGATGCTAGCACCGTACACTGGTTGCTTTGAATGACATGTCTGCGGGGTTGCTTCGAAATGACTTGTTGCTTACAGAAACTGTCACATTTTCGCATGCGTTGACTCTATCGTGCCCCCATCAGAGTTTCCAGACGTGGTGAGACGTCAAACCCAACTCCCCCAATATGCCACCCACTTTTCCTTGGGAATAGTTGCGACCATATGGCCCAGCGATAGCGGTCACCATCCTAGGTCAGAGTGTTTTAACATGTCAAGACGGAGAGAAGGGTATGCAATGCTACTTACCCTTCTGGGCCACAGACCAAGACGAGGATCCTCTTCTCTGGCGTGGAAGGTGTGTGAACAGACCAATCGAAAAGTCTACGCCACCATGACGTGCTGTGCGTCATTCGCAACGCGTCCTGTATTACCGATTTGCCAATCTGACCGTGTCGAATGCATGACAAACGGTTATTTGAACTGATATCCATAGACTCTGCAAAAAGATGCATCTGGAATCTGTCCGGATATTTCTGCGAGAGACTCAAGAGCGACTGTATCATGCTTGAAGGAGGAAGGTCTGCCGAGGACCTACTTCCGTGAAGTAGTGTGAAGGACGTATGGCTCAAAGGGATATCATTCGTTTGGAAAACACTATGTAGAAGCTGGAAGAAAGGTGTGATTCCGGTCCCACCAGATATCTTACGGAGGAGAAGCAGAGGTTCAGTTGGTTCAAATGTGAGAAGGGAACGAGGATACGTGCCAAGACAACTTGATCCCAATGGCCGTCCTGCCATGAACTCGACCAAGTCTTTACCGGACCACGGATTTCGATGGGATCACCGACTTTTCTCGAGTGTAGCCAGCGACTGACTTCGCCGTGTTCATACTTTTTTACCCACAACTTTATGTGCCCGTTCTGATCGACACCCTCGAGGGGGGTGTAGGGACGTTCTACTTGGATGTCACTGTCCTTGATGAAGATGGACCAGATGGGTGCAAAAGCGGCGAGTTCGGGTGGAAGCAGCTCCGCAGGTACGGAGAGAGTTAGAAGCTTTGTGTTGGCTGAGACGTCTACGGACTCGACGAGGGTTGCTGGAGAGAAACAGGCGGGGCTGAGAGGAAGAGCATTTTGGCGGTGAGAGAACAAGAAATGGGATGTGGCGAGGACGGCAGAGGCGCCAGAAAAGAGCAGCGCAGGTTTGAGAAAGCGTATGTTGCGAACGAAAAACATATCTTATGGAGATACTTCCGAAAGAGGAAAGTCGTTATTGGTATATAAACCCGCGTAGGAAGGAGAAGAAGAGACCGACGATACATTATCCACTCGTAATCCATACTATGAAACACCACCGCAATCCTACTAACAGCTATGCACAAAACATTTCTATCCACGCAACGCTGGCGTTGCGACACCCCACTACAACCCCCACGCTCGTTTCCCCGCTCGGGTCCATCGCCAGTACAGATGACTTTCAGTCAAATGCTTGGCTCAATGATCCCCCCCCTACCGGCTTAGGCATTACCTATCTTCGAGGCCCATCTCTAAATCTCCACGATCAACCGTCCGCTTCTCGTGACCCCTCCTCGCCAATGCAAGTCGATAGCGACCAAACATGTACCGCCAAGTCCTGCATCCCCGATGTTCTACAGGACGATTTCCCTGCACATTCTCGATGCCAATGGTCAAGAGGCAACCGTCGTGCAGCTCAGCTCTCTTCGAATTCCTTTTGTGACGAACGTGATAACAACAGCATGGACATTGGTCTCGATGCCGACACCAATCCCCCGACGAGCGACAGTATTGTTGGATTAATCCCAGACGTGAATATGTATGACGATCTTCGACGACGGGAAGTCGCGCATATCGGCGTCAATCCTTTGGATACTATCTGCAACACATCTCTGCGTGATCCTGGGCCTTGTTACTATGCGGCGTCCGCAACCTCGACTCCTAAAGACCACTCGGCTTTGGCGACAGACACGAGGCCCGAAAAAAGTCCATCTCCACGCGTCATCCAGGATATCATGTCGATCTTGGTCCAACCCGCCTCGGATTTCTCATTCCCGTGGCCTTCTGCAAGCCCCTCTTTTGCATTCAAATTTTCGCCTTTGCAACCCACAATCCTGGCATCGTCTACCTCCGCTGTACCAGGACCGCCTTGCATACTCGAACGGGATCAGCGCAATTTGCTGACACCATCCCACTTTCAGTACCCGAACGCTACTCACCCATCTCCGGTGTTAAACGCACATCTTGGCATTGAACTAGACGAACTCATATCCAGAGCAGAACGTTTCAGGAATAAATACCCCGAACGAGATATTGATAGAGCGTGGTTATCTCACTTTGCTGGAAAACTTTCAGACCGCGGGGAACTTCTGAACGATTTTCGATGCTACATCATTGGTTGCGAGCAACGGAACAAGCGTAGGGACCACATCCTGGTTCACGTCGGCGCTCACATCGGGCAGAGACCCTTTGCCTGCTCCCTATGGTCTGTCCATCCAGATTGGCTACAAACGTCTTGCATGTCTACTGAATTGAACTGAATATTTATTTCCAGTCCGCTGCGGTTCTTGCGCAAGAACGAATGCAAACGGCATGAGGCGAGTCACAGTGGATTCAGGCCTTACAGCTGTGATATTTGCGGGCAGAGCTTTGTCAGACAGGATCTTGTGAAAAGGCATGTGAAACGGACCCATGGGCTGAAGGATGAAAACCATCTGGGTACCACAAGACAGTCTAGGAAGAGGGCGAAGGCGAGGCTTGTGTAGGCCATTAGTAGATTGTGACAATAATATTGTGACTTTGTCACGTACCCATTTTCCTTTGGGACTTGATGTCGGACAGAGGCCGCTCGCCCTCGCCAAAGCCTCTCCACGATGCAGACGTGGACATGGAACATGTCGATGACAAGAAGAACGCTAAAGTAGTGGTCGTGAACGGCCTTTCGCGCAGTGTCGCCCACACCCACCTTCAAACAATATTTGGGTTCTATGGTGAAATTGTCAAAATAGATCTCCCGCTCTACACAAAATGTGCGGTCCATGCATTCTTGCTTCATCTACAGTCATCTCATATGGTCGTATTTGTCTAGCCGGTCAAAATCGAGGCAAGGCTTCTCTGGAGTATGCAGATTCATTGTCAGCTCAAAAAGCCGTATCCCACATGAACGGCGGCCAACTCGACGGCCTGGTTTTGAAGGTGGATCTCTCTGATGTTTCCATCCGTACTCGTTCTCGCTCTCGTCCACGCCCTGTGCGCAATGGCCGGGATCGCAGGTCTTTCTCTCGTTCTCGTTCTCGAACTCGTTCCCCACCGCCACGTAGGCGAGGATACGAGCTCCCGCGCCACATGGATACGTACCGTCGGGCTAGGGGCTACGGTCGCCGTGCCCCTCCCGCGAGGAATACTTATCGCCCTTCTCGTTCTCGCTCGCGCTCACCCATCCGGCGTGGTAACCGCCTTCCACCAAGGCGTAGATCGCCAAGCTATGAACGTGGCGGTACGGGGTATGCCAGGGCGCGGCGCAGTCGTTCTAGGAGCTACTCAGTTCGGTCCAGCCGTTCCCGCTCACAGACCCCGTCGCGTTCGCGTTCCCGAACTCATTCCCGTTCTCCATCGTATTCATCTTACTCGCGGTACAGTCGAAGCAGGACTCGGTCTAGGTCTCTCACTCGAGGAAGAAGGAGTTATAGTAGGGAAGATATCAGGGACAGTAGGTCCCGGTCCCCAGCATAGTCCTCAGATTCTTGGTGTCAACTACTTGCGCGCGAAATTATATTGTTGGTGTATCTATTTTACTTTGGCCCCGAAAAGAAAACCGCCCTCAGTTGCTTGCAATTGATGAATCATCGGCCAGAATGGGCCTAAGAAGATTATTCACTGGCAGGGAAGAAGGCACCAGATCAGGTACTCACCCATACTCGGCGTCATTTCTAATTACACTGGACATCCATTCCTCATCCAGCTCTTGCTGAGCAAAGCCTGGGCCTCCCGCAATGCTCAACAGCACGGGCAACAACACCAAACCATGCAACGCTCCAGAAATGATCAGAGTCACCCACATGCGAAAGTAATAAACCTGATGGCTTGTCAGGGGCGAAGAGACGCAGTCAACTCCAAGCCTAGCTCACCTCCAGAAGCCGCGAACGGGTTAGAGCGAGCACAGACATTCCAATGAGTTTCGTAAATGTGATACCAGAGAGAACCTAAAAAATTAAGTTGCTCATTAGTTTCTCAGCAGGTTCTTCAAAGAGCACCTTACCGACGGGCCGACATCAACCAGTGCAATCCATGTCCGCTCATCTCTGTCTTTCTGTCCCCCAGCATAATCCGGTGGTGAGCTAGATCCTGCACTCATAAATGCCCTCGCGACGTGGGCACAAAATTCCACCGCAATGCCAAGAGAGATGAGAAGGTTTACTAAGCTGATTGCGTTCAGATTAATGTCCAATACTGCCATCATACCCATCACGTTCAGGACAGTCAATGCAACAACGCCGGTAACAATAGAGCCGGCCCTCCAGGAACCTAGGAATAGTGCGGTAACGACCAACACCGCTGCTAGCCCTAGTCCAAGAACTTCTTGCGTGATGGCGATGATGTGAGCATACTGGTCGAAGAATACATAATGGAGAGAATACGGGAAGACTTTATGACCGATATGGTCCGAAATCTCGTTTGCTATACGGTGTGCGGCTTCGAATGAGTGGATAAAATCTGCTTGGGACCTTAACGGAACGTGGGATGTACGAAAGTGTGATGCGACTACATCTGTGCTCGCTTCGTCAAGTGCGAGGGCCGTTCCAAACGACGCTTTCCCAGCAAGTGGACAAGCTTCATTGGTTGGAGAGATGAGCCACTGATTGAGATAACGCATAAACTCTTCTCCTTCGGGAAGTCCGACCATGGTAATATTCCACGCAGGGTCTTGTCCGTATAGACAAGGTTGACATAGCCTCTGAGAATCCGTTGGATCGCAAAACTTCAAAGGATCGGCTCTACGGACCCGACAGCAAGATTCCATGGCGGGGTCAAGCCACTTGAGAAAGTCATCAATCCAAGAAGCAGTGGGCTGGGAAATGAAGGAAATTTCAGGTCTCTTCCGCTCGGCCTCTAGAAGATTGGTGACCGAGAAGTCATCACATGTGGTAAAACGGCCACAAAGCTCTTGCTGTCCTGCTCGTCGTGTGGTATTAATTTGCTGTGAGACGAAGTACACGGGTGGCCCAATATCAAGATAGACATCCAATCGGTCAAAGTATGCATTCAGATATGAATCGGAAGGCAATGCAAGCCGCTGGTCTGATACAATATTTCAGTGCAAGTCTCAGCGGGTCAGAAATGTCGCTCACCCAGTCCAAGTTCAATGTGTTGTACAGATATCACAGATAGCACAAATAACGCAGAAAATGTGAAGAGAACAATACTTTTCGCAATCGGTCGCAATAGCAATGGTGCATAGCGTCTGCGGATGAAGCGAGCAATCTTGCCTAATCCTACCGGAGTATCGGGAAGTGCAATACGCGATTGCAACTGCAGGCAAGGAAAGCAATCGACGCGGCTGGCCTACAATCTATTATAGCTGGGTAAACACGCCACCGACTAATACTCACCTCAACCCGCTTCAGGTCAATTGCGAGCGCACTGACAAAAACTGTGATTTGTAATAGTGCGTTCAAAAGCACACTGCCAGCAGCATAGAGAGCGAAATTCCGTACAGCTGGCATTGGAACCAGAGCCCCAAGTGCGAATGCAACAGTTTCTGTCAGTGTGCTGAGCAAAATCGACGGGCCAATCTTCGCTAGAGTCCGTGCAACGCGCTCCTCCGGGGATAAGAATGACGGTAGAGATCCGCCATCTGAGTTGTCCTGGGTAGACCGAAAAGGTGACTGATGCGATTGGGTGGGTGAATGTGGCATTGGGAAATTGTCACTTTGCAATGCTAGCGAGGTGTTCGCACCGTGCAACAAGTTCTGACGATCAAGTTCATGTACTAGAATGAAAACGTTGTCGACGCCAACGGCTAAGACAAGGAATGGGATAACCTCCGCAATAATCAAGGTTGTTTTCACTTCAATCAAGGAAAAGAAGCCGACCGAGGAAGATACGGATAGAATGACCAATCCGATCCCAAAAAGACCAAGGGTAAACTTGGAGTTCACGAAGAGGTTACGAGGCAAGCGGGGAAAAATCCGTGGGATGGTCCTTGAATCGATGGATGCCGAAGGCGATATAACAGCCCTTCGTCCGAATAGTCGAAAGTTTTGAGCCCATTGGGACAGGGAAACCACCAGGCTGTCCTCCTCTGGCCCTACAGTTTGATTACCTAACATCAAGGCCACATAGAAGAACATCGCGAGGTACGAGAGAATAACAATCTTCATATCTGTGTTGGAACTCTTGCTAATTTCCTCCTCGAGAGAGATGCCTGTCGAGAAAGCAATCATCATGCCAGCCTCCGAAGATACTCTTTCGTTGAGATCAAGCAAGTAGTCCTTGAGCGCTTCCTCCCATTCCATTGCTCTCGATTGCTCTCTCGCATCCAGAGAGTCTGATATCACGTACGTGACCACGAGTGCCTCGGCGTCCAGATACGATGGCACACCTTCGACACTTTTAGGGACACCACCGAGTACATATTGTGGAGCAAGCGGCTGCTGGAAGTCAGGTAAACAGTCAACCGGAGAGCTTGCACAATGCAATAGACGGTCTGCCCAGGTTAACCCGTCATAATCGCCGAAATCATTGCCAAACCATCCGCCAATCGACTGCACGACACACGCGCCTTGTGGACCCGCAGGTTTGAAACATACATCTGCAAGACGGTAACCATGGGGGTATGAACGAAGAGCACGGATATCTTTCTCCACATCAAGCCAGTAATCAAGGTGCCGGTAAGACAGGACGCCAGAGCCGACAGAATTGAGGAACGTATTGTTATTCTCCTCGAATGAATCCGGAGAGTTTGTGATAAAGATCTGCTGTGTACGATAGAATGGCCCAAAGTGTTCATCAAAAAACTCTTTCTGCAATTTGCTCTCGGAATCTGGGGCAACCCAGAGCCTCACCGGATCGGTCTCTACATCGAACTTCTTCCAACCGAGATTGAGTAATCCAACAACCGTAAACACGAGTGAGAAAGTGAGGAATGGTGATGAAGCAACCCAGAGGCCAGTGCGGTAAAAACCATGCCTCAACATGGTATTCAAACGGTACTGTCGTGGTTGATAGGTCCCAACTGGGTCCAGGAGCGATACACCGCGCCCAAGTGGCCGGGCTTCTGCGGGAGCTCCAGCAGACTCTTCCTGGTCGTAAGAGAGAGACATGGCGCCAATCAGTCCACCGGCATGTAAGTTGGGTGAAAGGGTCGATGATGCAGCGTCCGTAGATAGAGCCATGCGTTCATATCCCTTTTCTCTCCGTCTCCGGAAGGTAATTTGCAAAATATATCCTAAAAGGAATGATGCCACAGCAAGCAAATATGCCAGTATCAACACGGAGGACAAGCAAGTAAGGGGGCCAACGTGGCAAGCGGGCTCTTGACCTGGAATGGGAAGCTCGGGTAATTCGCGACAGACAGTTGGACAGTCGATACAAGTACATCGACTGGCCAAGTCATTATCTGCACAGTTCCTAGGGTTCGGGTCCAAGTGGGCTATTTGCGGGGGAGCTGTTGAGGGAAAATTTATCTGGAAGGGACTGCCAAGGTCCTTTTCATCTCCCAGGAACTTGAGAAATTCTGAGTACGTCTTAGCACCACCACCGATGAGGTCCATTGCAAATCCATTGGTAGCTCCAACCTGAACACCCTTGCAACTGTCATAGAAACCCGAAGCGAACTGTAGTCCGACAAAGAAGTCCACAGTTTTGACCGCTGTCTCTCCAGAATTAGATGTCTGTGTGTCGGTCACGTTAAGGAAAAGGTGTTGCTGGGGTGAACACGTGAATGAACAGAAAAAGGACCTGAAATTGTTGCGACAGGCTGGGCAGGATGAAATGAGGGGTTCTGCTTGTACTAGAGAATCTTGCAGAGTTTCAACTTGGTCTGAGGTACAACAAACGGGTCCCTCGGCATACTCGGGGCCGCAAACAGAGACGAGGAGGTCCCTGGCACGATGGCTCTCGGGCTGAGACAAACGGCGTCTTTAGCTTATTCGTTGATGGAGACCAAGTTGCACACCTCGATAGGCGGACCGTCGTAGGGACACGGTAACTGTTGTCCAAACCAGCCTTTGGACCCACAGGAACCCCTCATAGCACATTGACCTTTGTCGGAAGGTACCATTGTGCCAGCCAACCAAAGAAGCAGAAAACGACGAAGACATTCACCGACGAGTGAGCACGTGATCAAGCACTCTCCGTCACGATGGCAGACGAGCGCAGATCCGCTGTAAAACATAAAAAGCGCTTTGTAGGATCAAAGTTGGCGACACCGCCAAAGTACAGCCATGCACCAATCCAACTTGCGAATCGTATCCCAGAAGAAATCCTCACAAATCCCCTCCTTAACCATGCAATTAAGCAATTGCCCGCCAACTACTCTTTCGAGATTCACAAGACAATTCACCATATTCGCAGAAATAGTGCTAATATGGTCGCTCTCCAAATGCCAGAGGGTCTCCAGATGTTTGCGTGTACTATCGCAGACATTATCGAGCGGTGCGCATGTGATCGCAGAATAGTCCACCGAAACATTTCTCATCCAAATTTTGCTCCAAAACACTGCACAGGTTCACGGATGCGCTGACTGTTATAATGGGCGATGTCACGTATGGGGCATGTTGCGTTGATGACTATACCGCAGTTGCACTGGGTTGCGATATGCTCGTTCATTACGGACACAGCTGTCTTGGTCCGTCTTCTCGCATATCAGCGAGTTGTGCGCTATCTCAATAATGGTTGGGTCCTAGTACCGATCGACCAAACTAATATCAAGACCCTATACGTGTTCGTTGAAATAGCCATCGACTCCACACATCTCCTGGACACCATTCGCCTGAACTTCCCAAGCGACCGTACTTCATTCCGCCAACAGATTGGGGATTCCGAGGAGGCTCATGAGCATATACCTGCTGGAGAACTAATTGGAAAAACCCGATACCTTCGCATTGAAGCACCTGTTCCCGGACGGCTCTGGCATAATGGACATCCACAGCTACCCCAGGAGCCGACCCGACTAGCATTGGTTTCGACCATCCAGTTTGTTTCGGCACTGGAGAAGCTCAAGGAAGACCTTATCCGAGGACACGAAGCCGGTGAGACACTAAGCTCACAATTTGATGGGGAGTCTAGTCGTTGGGTTGGCAAATACGAGGCCATCATACCTCGCTTGAAACCGCTCTCACCTGGGGAGATCTTAGGCTGCACGGCTCCATCTCTCAATGAGGTTGATGCGTTGTTGTGCGTCTGGTTGCTCTCTGTCCCGAGAACTGATTGAATTGTTGTAGGTACGTTGGGGACGGGCGTTTTCACCTTGAGGCGATCATGATTGCGAATCCTGCTACCCCTACATTTCGGTATGATCCTTACTCAAAGAAACTTACCCGGGAGCACTACAATCATAACGAGATGCGAAGAAACCGTAGTCAGGCTGTCCAGTCTGCCCGCAGGAGCATTGCTTCACTTAATCCATCCTTCAACACGAGTGAAGTAGACCTTGCAACCATGCTTTCCGTTTCAGAACAACCCCAATTATGGGGTGTTATTCTCGGGACGCTTGGACGTCAGGGGAGCTTCAAGCAGCTTCAAGCGATCATGAATCAACTTTCAGCATCTCGAATCTCAGTACCCTTTATGCCAATCCTACTCTCGGAGGTATCGCCTTCAAAGCTTTCTCTTTTCAATCCACATATATCGGCCTTTGTTCAAACATCATGCCCAAGGCTATCCATCGACTGGGGCTATGCGTTCGCTCGACCACTCTTAACCCCATATGAGGCTAATGTAGCTTTGGGACGAATGGATGGATGGATAAGCGATGTGGCCAAGGAGGGAGAAACGAAGAAGACGTATCCGATGGATTTCTATGAGGCTGGCACGCCCTGGGCTGTTTCGAGAATGAAAGGATTGTTTTAAAGTACTTACGGTCATGCCCGAGGGGAGAACGAGCAATGATGTTGCGGGGAGGAGAGAGAGAGGAATTGATGTCGTAGGATTATATAACTAAGAGCCTATATGTACTGTAGAGGCGTAGGATGCCTGTCTCGTGTCAACAGGACGTCGGAATATGATGTAGAATGGCTATTGAGTTATCGCCGGCTTACAGATAATCAGCAGCTAAACCCTACAGCAAATGAGCCTCAGGAACAGCATTAAGAGTCAGAATCAGAACGTACCCATAGGCATACTCGACTTCATCCACCCCACCACCTGAAGCAAAGGGTCCCGACTGCTCTCTCGGTATCGGGCCTAACTCGGGTTCGTCTAAGTCGTCAAGGTCAACAGCGCTACCATCATCCAAACCAAAGGGTAGCACTGGGCGGAGGCCAGCTCCCGAGCTCGACCGACGATTACCGGCAGGTGACTTAGGAAGGGCGGCCATGGTCTTTGGACTCATATGCTGATAGTCCCAAAGTAAAGTTTGAATATACCGTGGATCAAATAAGAACGCTCACCTCCCAATTGTTCAAATTTTCATCCGGAATATCACGATCTTCTCTACCTTCTAATCTCGCATCATCACCAAGGTCACCAATAGACACAACACTTTCGCTATCACTAATGTTATCTGTCATGTCGGACACAAATCTGGGAAGCCGATCCAACGGGGAAGTTAAAGGTTGAGGAGGCACTTGGTTGTCTGACCAGCCTAGATCAGACATGTACTCTTCATACTCTTCCTCGAAAGCAAGATCTTCTGTTACGTAAGGCAAGAAAATCGATGGGTCGGGAGCCTGAGAGCGGGGAGGCGGGAACACATCAGCTTCGACAATGTTGGGGGTCCCGAGAGGCCGAATCATGTTTCCCAGGTCCAGGCCGGGGGGTAAACCCTCCAAATTGTGGGATATGCTGACCGAACGACGATGTGTCTGCGCATGCTGATTGGCGGCTTGCGCACCGTATCGTTGGGTATTATCTAATAGTCACGTTCAATATCTCTAGTTATTGTCGTATATGAACATTATTAACTTACAAAACTTGACCAGATGGCGCAGAGCTTGTTCTTGCGCCTGTGGCGCTATGTGAGCCAACAACAATTATTAATGGCAAGTTAGAAATCGTACCTGGGCGTCAGAAATATCATCGACCTCGTTACCAGTCAGCCATTCATCGCGCAAGTCGGGTCTACAGTTGAGATAAATGGAAGTGATGACCTTCATGTTTGCTGCCCGATCATCAGGATCCGCAACACAGCTGTAGTATTTTCCCTTACATTGTCGCCATTTGCGGCCACAGAAAGGCACCTGGCTCTTGATCAACTTAAGTACGTGAAGTTGCAGCATTGGGTGAGGGACACGAAGGACGCGCTTGAGCACAGCCTCGAGAGGGATGGATCAGCCGCAACTCCTTGCCCCACATTCTTTCACTCACAGAACTCTTGTATTGAACTAACATCCATATGCGATGTGATCGACTCTTCGATAGCTTTTGCATGATTTTGGCGAAATTAATGGCTGAAAAAAAGTTTCTCCACGAGAATTCGGTGAGCATCTCTACCTCCTCCTCATGCTTCTGCCCGTTAGGCAAAATCTTCGACTGCAAAACAACGTGGGAAGCTGCACGCGGTCTCTCATCCTGTATACGTGGGACAAGACGCGCATGATGAATCTGACAATACCTGAAGAAACTAGTAGCGACAAGTCTGAATGATGGCCAGAGCGATAGTTCGTGACTCACTTGTGATCCGGAGAATCGGCCTTGGAAACAACTGAGACTGAGACCTCTTGCAGGCCAAACATTTTTAAGATCAGGAGTAAACAGTTCGTGTCAAGTAAAAGTTGGCCAAGGTGATGAAACTTCATCGCGTCTGGTCACAAAAGTTTCTATATTTTTCTGAAACGAAATCAGAAAGGTACATACGTGACGCTTTGAACCACTTCAGTGTCAGTAACAAGATAGCGGAAACTGCTTTAGACGTAATCTCGCGGTGTCGGGTAACGTCAAGATCGTCGAGAGTCGGCGGTGGAGGCGGAGGTTGTTCAGGTGCTGGATCAATGCCGTAAAGAAGACGTAAGATACCACTGCGAGACTTACATGAAGCCACTCCGGGCGGAAACACAGAAGAGGTAGAAGATTGAGGTAGTTGTTGTTGGCTCGTCCCGGCTGAAACAGTCGCTAATAGTAACTTCAACAATACTAGCACCCAGCCTGACAGCACTGGAAGAACGGAGCTCTGCGTTTAAGATGCTATAAGTGTATGTAGGAACGTTTAAACCTTGGCTTACATATATCACTTCCACTCTTTTCAGGCGCTTGAGATCTTCTTTCTTTTCCCTGGCTTTCCTTTGCTCTGCGCTCGATTTGGCCTCAGCATGCACCACTTCAGCTTCCCCAATTTTAGTATCGAGAAATGCGACATCAGCCAACATTTCAGTGGTCTCAGCATCCTGAGTAAGCATTAGTCTACCAACGAATTAGCGACTAAAAACTGACCTCGAGGTTCGCCTTAGGGGAATCAGTTTCATAATCAGAACTGGGGAGGTGTTCCAATCCGCTTTCTGTAGTCATACACTCTTCTCTTGTGCGCCACATCTGCCACAATGAAAGACTCATATACATATGTCGATTGTAGAGCTTGTCCGCTTCGTCAATAGCAAAGGGAACCAAACGGGCATTGTTTTGACCGAAACGACTTGTACGAGAGAATGGGAATAAAAACGGTCGGTTTTGATCAGTCTGGTATTGCTGCTTCTTCGGCTTTGGGGAAGGTGGTGGAGACGGTGCCGGTGTTGCGGGTTGTGGATTGGGACGGAATCCCGTATTGGAGGGATGTTGCTGGAACGATTGATTTAAGCTACTTGACATTGGTGGTTGGTGTTCCAGATCATCATGGTGATAGTGATGGCGAACTGGAATTGGCGAATATGCTTGGGCCAGTTTCACCGTAGGAAATGATGATGTTGGTTTTCCTTGAACAATTTCCGTCAAGCGTCCGGTTGAGGCTGGTGGAGGTGTAAAGGTCGGGTATTTGACAGAAGTCTCTTGATGGAATGCTTCAAGATCAAATGGCGTGCATTTTATTGCAACAGCTAAGGGGACGATAAACACAGCTGACGTCATTGGGGACGAAACTACCTTCATCAGGCACTGGTGGTAGCGACGCAAGTTCCCGTGCGAGCTTCTTCACGCGCGTTAACTCTCTGACCCCACCACAGCATGCAAGTAGAACCTTCCACAGAACAAGGAGAAGCTACGAGTACTAAGAGGGTACCCAGAAGGTGAGAAGAAATGGAGGATCGCACCTTCTTAATCGGATAACCCTTCGCGCTCTTGTCTTTTAAGCCAGAAACAACATTAAACAGATGCACAGGTAAAGGAGGGTCCATGCTCACTAAAAGTTGTCTCAGTATTAAACACCGCATATTTTGAACGTGGTTACACAGGGCTTACTGAGCTCATCTGCAAAATCGTCATGCTCTTTAAAAATTTCGATCAAGTGATACATCATTCCGAGATAAACTGATATCTCGGTAGTGAACTCTTCTAGGAAGTCTGCCCTCTCGGCAGCGGTGATTTGGAAGTGAGCTGCGTCTGCGTCTGAAAGCGAACTGGTACGAATGGAATGAAAAAAAGGTCGCAAAGCGGAGTTCGGACACGTACCAGAGTAAATCGTGCTTTTGGCTGGCAATTTTCATGGATTCCATAATCGTATTCAATCCATTCGCGCTGCGAACCACCTTGCAGTTTTCGTAAATCCAGTGGAGCTGATGCTCTGGAGATGTTGTTTCCGCGAACGTGCCTGATTGAGCCGTGACATAAATTGACCATCCGACGACAGACCGACAAAAACAAATTAACCTTGAAGCACGTAAAAGAGGCGGCGGGCGTTAGTGAATCGGATTTCAGCGTCGCGATGTTCGAGGCTTTCTAAGAGCAGCTCTACATGAGTCCTTCGTTGTGCGTCTGTAGTTTCCGGGCTTGTCCATTCTGAAAAAAAAAAGCATGAACTTGAGCCGTTGTCGAGCCAACTGGCGCACCTCCAGGGAATGAACCTTGCCATGCTTTTAGATTTTCAGCCACTTGCGGCATTTCTACGTACGAATAAAATTCGTCAATTTCATTCATTACCGTGTCTTCGTCATCATAGCGAAAATCATAAAATGATTGCTATAAAACACACACGATCAACAACCGATTCGTAGATCAGACGCAGAGTTGGCTTGCCTTGGGTTTGGGTGCAGAGGTAACCATAGCTCTGAGTTGTCCGAGAGTGATAGAGTCCAGTCCAAGTTGCTGTATGCTGGCATTGTCTTGTATATCACCTCCCGGAGGAGGGGCGAAAACCATACTCATGAATGATTATTGAATGCAATGACAGGACAGCGCGCGCGATAACAATTAATTGTTTTTGTCAAATGCTCAAGAATTAAATAAGAATAAGTAAAAATAATCAAAGTTTGAAAGTAATTATTTATTAAATTATATTATATAAACGAGCGTGCGGAAATTCCCAGGATGGCTGAGTCAGTGGTGCCAACTTTGTCTAACTTGGTGGGGGATGGGATGTTGGACACCTGATAGAACCTTCCAATCATGGCTCAGCTTAGTGAACGTGGGGCACATGAAAGGGGAAATTCTCCCGGAATTTAATATCGATAAGGGACTGATTAGCGGAGTCATGCACCATGGCTGGGTCGGCGATGGCCAGCGACACAGCCACCGCTCCCGACTCAGTACCGCGCCCGCACTTGCCCATCCACACTGAGAATACGCGACCGTCTACTGCGGCAGAGAACATGAGTCTGCAACACAATGCCAACATGCCGCACACATCGAGAAATCCACAGGGAATTGTATGTACTCGCCAATATTTTTTTTGTGTTACTTAAATCGTGTGAAATAATGACATAATCCTAGTTACTCCGGTGGTATATAATCCAAAATTTATACAGACGGTGTCAGGTCCGTTCTGGCTGTGGATCGACCGCGCAGTCGGTCTCACTCTTGCCAACAGCTTTCTCTTCTGGCTCGGCTCACCGTCTACGACAGCGTCGGTGTCGTTGGGATCGACAACGAAGACTAGACGAGGTCATTGCCGGCAACGTCAACACCCTCCAGCTCTCCATCACTCGTGGTACAAGGCATCATCTGCCTGCGTCCCTTCGCTCTCCAGGCATCTTCTACTTCTGCACATCCCTCCGGAGCACTCTAAAAGGCACGCCTTTGCTGCGCGTTAGCCACTCTTCTACTATCATCATCCATTTTCCTCCTATTCTAGCCTTCCTATCCCTGGATTTTTTACGACTCATTTTACGACCTGCCCTAGCTCCTTAATTCAAGTACTCGGGTTTATTGACTCTAGAGATTGGCTTGCCTTCGCATCCTCGCACTTGGCAGCCGAACCTCTTCCCTTGCCTACTCTCAGATGCCAGTTCCTGTCCCTCCTGTCTCTATTGCACACCCTGCCCTTTGCAAGTGTACCAAATCTGGAGGTTCTGCAAACCCTCAACCTTCGACACTTCATCCGCTAAAGTGTTCATTTCCCCCGTCTCCGACAGGTCCGCCACCTTCTTTTGGCAGTCGCGAGCAGTGGATCGCCTTTCTGCGTTCTTGGAGAGGAACCGAGACTTACATCTGTGCGGACGATCTGAGCTCTTGTCAGGGTTTTTCTAAAGGGTTGGCCGGCGCGGTTGACGCGCCCGCCATTAAAGGAGGCCGCGTGCAAACGTGTATTCCGCCCTTAAGTACCTTGCTGCCAAGTTGTGACTTGGAAATGCCTCCGGGAAGTCATTCTACCTATAACCAGCTCACTGGTTCGGAACCTACCCAGGACACTTCAGATGAGCTTGCAACTCCTCTTTCTCCGATACAACCTGAATTGACTGGGGGAGACATACCTGGTGTGCGTGCGTGGCCTCGTGTCCAGGATTTGTATCTCGAAGATGATGGCAGCCTACTCGCACCGATCCTAGAAGATGATTCCCCTGACATGACGAACGGTGACATAAGCTCCAGTCCCATTGAACCTGTCACACCTTTCGGAGATTACGTCGATCGAGTAGTGGCTACTTCGGACGCCACAGTTTTCCATAACCCACTTGTGCCCACCAGATCCCAGGAACTGCAAATACCCGTTTCGGGTGATTGTGACTCTCAGATTTGTCACTTTCATCTCTATGCGCACGGGGAAACTAAGGATGGGATGGTTGGCACTGTGAGCGAACCACCTTCGAACACTAGCTTGATTCACAAGCAACTCGCTGAACCTATGGCCGAATGGCTTGTGTCCTATGTATGGAAGGTTTGCACGAATGCGCTCATACTCCCTCAGACGATCGCACCTTATACGTGAGTTTGTCATTTATCTATATAATCACGTGTAACGTGTGTTTTCAGGTTTCCGGTCGCGCCGCAGCTTCGTCTCCCCACACCGCTGTATCTCACTTCCCGAGTACATTCTTTACTAATGTCAACGCTTCTCCAGCCATCGGCGATGCTGTTGGCACTGTGGTATATTGTCCGGTTACCTATCTATTTCGGTGCGCCTTGTTTAGGACCTGAGCATGTGAAGGAACGGCGGTTCAGGGTTGAGTTACTCGGTGATAAGTATGATGGAGCCGATGGCGAATCCCTTGAGGGTACTGCTGCTTTCAGGCTCATTGTTTTAGGGTGCATGCTGGCAAACAAGTGGCTCAATGACCATACCTTTTCTAATAAGACATGGTGAGCATTCGCTGGAAAACAAGGCACCTCGTGCTGATGCTTCGCAGGCACACCATTTCCGGCGTCCCCGTGCAGACACTTAACAAATTGGAGTATTTTGCACTGGACATTCTTTCTTACGACTTGTCGATTTCCCCGTCTGCCTGGTCTCATTGGCTCAACCATCTGCTGTCATACCACCATTCCCTTACTCCAGCCATCCACTTACAGCCTATCGCGCGCCCGGCCTCCAATCCGAATAGACTCATTCGGAAAACCATCCAAGACATTATGGAGGCTCCATTGGGTCGCCCCATGAATGAACCAGTATTTCTTGGTGTAGAACAAAGGCTCAAGGAGAAGCTTGGGTGTTCCATTCTTCCACTTGAACCCGAGACAATTGATATTGACTTGGACGAGGATGGCCCTCTCAGAGAGGAGTATTTGCCTAAACGGCGGATTAATAACGAAGGGCTTTCTGGTGGTCACAGCTCAGAACTCCGTAGTAGAGACACCCGAGGTTCAGTGGATCATCGCCTTATGTCATCTTCCCAGGGTAACATTGGCCTGCCACCACCCGCCAAGTGGAGTCCCGCCGGTGATGAACCGTTATGTCGCCTCAATGGTCGTATTGGTCC